>NW_012194788.1:623906-634127 GCF_000504015.1 Erythranthe guttata | reverse complement strand
TTTTCGACCGAACTCCAAGGGGTAATTTTCAAGAATCTCCACCTATCTACCTTACACATTGGCTAACAGAAAGAACACCTTTTCTCCGAGGCTCAAATCAAGGTTCTACGGATAATTTCGATAAAAAGGTCAGCTTGAAAGGCTCAAACGGTTCAAAGAAGGCCCAAATCATATCCCAAATCACTCACTACTCAATACTTCGTATCATAAATTTCCTGAGGTGAGTTCTAAAACCGAACATAGCATGATCTAGCACAAATTAATTCCAAATTTAAAATACAAAACATTCAACCAAAGCAATGCACAAAGTGTGATTCCTAGCAATAATTCGCTTCTAAGTCCCGTTGAATCGAAAGCTAAACAAACATCAAATCCTTATCACATAAAACAAGCAATTTCATCATCAAACATTGATCATCTCTCATCATCATAAATCATAGATGCATTCGACTCAAGCAAATTTTTTTTTTTTTTTTTATCTTTTATATTCCGGAAAAACGAGAAAAACAATAAAAACGAATAAAACCTAATGCATGCAAACTAAAACAAATAAGCACAAAAATAACATGTTTTTCACCCCCAAACTTAAAATTTTCGTTGCCCTCAACGAAATTAGCACAAAGTTTAAGGATAGAAAACACCTGATTTAGTCGGAGTCGATGTGATCGGGGTGCTCCTCCCTAGCTCTCTCATGCTCCTCATCATCGGAAAGCTCTCTCGCTCCATCTTCATTTGGAATCGTCGATCGGCACGGGAGCTTGAGGCTTCGGGGTCGTCTCGGGCTTGAGGAGCGGCTTTGGAAGAGGAATCGTCGTTTTGGTGGCACTTTTCATGCCTTTTCCTTTGCCTTTAGAAGATGAAGCTTCACTCGTGCGGCTTCTTTTGTTGGAAAAGAAAGTTGGGAGAGAGATTGGAATAGATTCGGTAAGAATTGGTTGACAATCGAACTCAAAATTTGGTTGGAGCAAATTATCGAACACCTTGTGGGCGTGCCTTGAAAGAGTAGATTTTGGAGAATTTGGTTTGATACTCTAGCTTCCTTTTGTGTGTGAGAGTTGGAGAGAAGGAAAGAGGAGGGTTTAGGAAATAATGGGGGAGAAAATCTGATTTTTAAACATTTAAAACGCCCCAACTAGGTTCGGACGGCCGTCCCGGTTTTTGTGCTAAATTTCGGACGGCCGTCCGAAATTTTTTCTCCTTACTGGTTGTGGGACGGGGGTCCCACATTTACACCTATTTGTGGGACGGCCGTCCCATAGGCAGTGGTGCAATTTTTTTTTTTTTTTTTTTTTTTTTTTTTTTTTTTTTTTTTTTTTTTCGGACGGCCGACTCGACCCTCGATCACGTTTTCGACCCTGAAAAGTAAAATTCAAATAGTGAATTAGAATGCATGCTTATGACAATAAAAAAAAAAAACGAAACGAAAAATTAAAGAAAACTACAAAAAACAATAAAGCTCGGGTTGCCTCCCGAGAAGCGCTAAGTTTAAAGTCTTCAGCCGGACGTTGCTTCTTTAATTTCAAGCAAAAGTGACCGAAGTCACTTGGCAATCTTCACTCGCTTCCCAATACGGTTTGAGCCGGCTCCGTTTTACGTTGAACGTACGATTTGAATCCCGCTCCTTTATCTTGACCACCTCGTGAGGAAGAATTTCTTGGACAATAAATGGCCGCGACCACTTTGATTTGCGCTTCCTTGGAAATAACCAAAGACGGGATTTGCACAATAACACCAATTGTCCTTTGTGCAATTCCTTTTTGATTTTCTCCTTACGACCACAATAGCTTGACTCATCCTTCTCTCGTGACTTGCTCGAGCTTTTGGGTGGCAACATCTTCCTTGCATTCTCATCGTTGTTAAGACCTCGACTCGCATGACTTTCTCTCGGAGGATTTAAAAGTGAGTCCATGAAATAAACTTGCTCCGTCCGATTCCCGTTTCCGCCATCATCTCCTGCACTCAAAGATGCTTTCCCATTGTCCAAGATCGAAACATCAAACTTTTCATTATTTGTAAAATCCATAAGCTCAATAGCAAAACAATCATTATTATCATATGGATTTTTATTAGCACTAAAAACATTGAATTTGATTGTTTGATCATGTACAGTCATTGTAAGATCACCACTAGCACAATCAATTAGCGTTTTCGACGTGGCTAAAAACGGTCTCCCTACGATAAGAGGTATCTCCCTATCCTCATCTATATCAAGTATAACGAAATCAACAGGGAAGATAAATTTATTAACTTTCACTAGCACATTCTCTAAAATACCTTTTGGGTAAACTAAAGATCTATCGGCTAATTGAAGAGTTATGGCCGTCGGTTCAATTTCTCCTAACCCAAGATTTTTAAAAGTAGAGTACGGCATAAGATTAATGCTAGCACCTAAATCAATGAGCGATCTAAAATTTTTACCTCCTATAGTACAAGGAATAGTGAACTTACCTGGATCGCCGAGTTTTTGTGGAAGAGGCCGAGTAAGAATTGCACTAATTTGCTCCGTGAGTTGGATCATCTCGTTCCCTTGCAATTTCTTACTTTTCTTCACGAGGTCCTTGAGGAACTTCACCCACTTTGGCATCTTTTGAAGTGCTTCAATGAAAGGAATATTTATTCGAATTTCCTTCAACTTGTCCAAAAATCTTTGATATTCGGCATCGAGCTTCTTCATTATAAACTTTTGAGGATAAGGAATTGGAGGGACTTGTGAAGGCACCGTCGATGGTGGCTCGTCATGAGATGATTCTTTTTCCTCATTCTTTTTTTGGCTTCTCGATTACCGTGCTTCTCTTCTCTTTTCGTGGGGCTTCCTCCAATTGCTTACCGTTCTTCAAGGTGACTGCTTGGCATGTCTCGACCTCGATCTTTTTCGTTAGCAATCTTTGTGGATATGGGATTGGTTCGACCCATTCGGCTACAGTGACTTGCGGCTTGATTTGAATTTCTTCCCTTTTTTCGCTCTTGACATCGATAGCTTGGCACGTCTCGAACTTTTGATTTCGAGGATCTTCCGTATTCGATGGCAATGCTCCCGGCGGGCGGTTCTCTTGCTTCAAAGCTAATTGAGCGAGTTGATTCTCCAAATTTCGCAACGAGGCTTGGGTAGCGGTCATGAATTGGGCCAATATCTCATCCGTGTTTGATTTTTGGGCCGGTTGATTGTTGCCTTGATAGCTTTGTTGAGGAGGGGCTTGATTTTGGAATTGACCTTGAGGTATTTGATACCCTTGGCCTTGTTGATTTCCTCCATATTGCCCTTGTGATCTCCACCCTTGATTTTGGAATTGGCGAGGCGCATTGTTGACGTAGTTGAGCGACTCCACATCTTGTTGGCATTGGAGCGTGTAGTGTTTTCCACCGCAAATTTCGCAATATGGAGACTCAACGGCTTGGACTTGTTGTGGTGGATTTGCTTTGATGTGTTGTAGAAGGAGTTGATTTTGTTGAGCAATTTGGGTCACTTGAGCTTGAAGGGCCGTAATTGCATCTAACTCCAACACTCCGGGAACTTTCTTGGCTCCACTAACCGTCCTCTCGCTTGACTTGGCAAACCGATTTTGAGCAATTTGATCCAACATGATGAAAGCATCCGGTATCGATTGACTCATAAAATTTCCCCCGGTTGATGCATCTAAGACCGTTCGTGCATTCTCGTTAATCCCTTGGTAGAAGATGTGGATTTGCCGCCATTGTTCGACTCCATGTGTTGGACACTGCCGCAAAAGAGTTTTAAATCTCTCCCATGCCTCGTATAATTGCTCACCTTGCTCTTGGACAAAATTGTGAATTTCTCGTCGGATTCTCTCGTCCTTCTCGGGTGAGCTATAGACTTTCATGAAAAGGTTGAGGAGTTGAGGCCACGACGAGATAGAGTGGGGGGCTTGGGACATCAACCACTGGCGAGCTCTTCCTTGTAAGGAGTGCTTGAAGAGAATTAATTGAAGCGCCTCTTGGGAAACGCCGTTTTGACGGTGGGAATTACAGGTATCTAGAAAATTGACAATGTGAAGATGGGGATCTTCACCCGCCAATCCACTAAATAGCCCGTTATTTTGGAGCATCGTCAAGAGGCCTTGTTTGATCTCAAAATTGTGCGCCTCAATAGGTGGATATTGGATGCTCGGGCGGAATCCGTCATGAGTCGGAATTATGTAGTCTTGAAGTGCCCGTGGCCTAGCTGCTGGTTGTAATGGAAGTTGAAGGGGTGGGTCTTGGACTTGGTTCCCGTTGGCATTGAGTAAATTACCCTCTGCACGTATGCGTTCTTCGTCCTCCATTCTATTATTTTCGCGTTGAAGTCTCCTAGCGGCTCGAAAAGTTCGTTCGATTTCGGGATCAAACGGTTCTCTAGCAAGATCGAGTCTCCTGCGCATACACAGTACCTAAAAAGAAAAATAAAATAAAACAAAAATTAAATGGGTGAATCGTGAAAATTGTTCAAATCTAAAGCTAGAATAAAATAAATAATTAAAATAATCCCCGGCAACGGCGCCAAAAACTTGTTGGACGAAAACCTACACGCAAGTGCACGTATCGTACAAGTAATATAGTGGACAATTAAGTCCGGATATCGAACCCACAGGGAATATTTAATTATCTAATCCTAGACGCTAAATTCTACCAATTATTATCAAGCCCATCAAGCCCACCCTACACAGTCGAATAAGGATTAATAAACTAAATTAAAAACAAGCAAAAACAAGAAAGCAATTTAAAATTCGAAGATTAATCAAAGTAGACAAGCCTAGAATTTTATTCTTCCCCCTATGTGATTATTACTCCCCCAATTCCTTCAATTATGCAAGCAATTAACCCGGATTATTAACCTGAGATGCTAAAATAATCATAACCCGCTTCCGCGTGTATTACAATTCTAATACTCTAGATTCAATTACTATATTCCTATGCAATTAATTCTAGAACAAAGCATTAAGCACAAATCTCAATAATGGCTACCTAAGAGATTAACTATATTCCTATGTTAATACCACAAAGGCTCTTCTACCACAGTTCTAATTATTAACCCGATCTTCCGATTCATGCGATTAACAATAACATAAAAGCGCATAAAGTGGCCAGTTTCATGAACTTAATAAAACAAGTAGAAGAAATAATCCGGAATTAAAACTTGCATAAAATCATAGAATTAGGTTCATAAATCCCACATAGGGTTCCAAATAAAATCCTAGAAACAAGTAATTTAGCTACTCATGATTAAATCAAAAACGCAAATAAAATAAATCATAGACGATAAATCTTTGCTTGGAGTCTTCGAATTCTTCGTCTTCGTTATTGCTTTGTTGCACTTGAAATTGCGTCCAAAGATGGATCCCCAATTGTGTGCTTGGCTTGGTCTTATATAGGGTGAAGAACTTGGGGAAGAAGGCAGTTTCCTTGTGCAATTAAAATTCCTTTGCTGCGCAATTTCGGAGTCTCGGACGGGGGTCTCACAATTTGCACTAAAACTGGGACGGGGGTCTCAGCTTTAAATCTTCAGAATTTTGATATTTTCACTTTTGACCCATATTTTCACCAAAATTGCAGTTTTGACCCCATACTTTTCCAATTCTTCAATTTGTACCTAAAATACAATAAATCAACTTTTTAAGCACCAATTATCGTTAAAACACACCAAAAGCTCAAATAAAAAGATATGATAAAGTGTAAAAATATACACTTAACAGATGGTGTCGCCAAAGCTTTCAATATGATTCACAATTTTGGAGACTCGCGTCAAAAAATCTGATTTTTTCTCACTTTCTTTCATCGATAAATCGTCAAAATTTCTCCATTTAAAGATTGCAGTCTTATGGAGACAATTTTATCATTTCCATGAAACTCTTCCTGCAAGACACTCCAAGCTTCTTTTGCCTTTCTTTTGTTGAAAATGCTTGATTTGCTCACTCGTCGCCTAATGTATCGAAGTGCCGTGCAATCTTTCTTTTGATTTTCTTTGTACTCTTGTTGCTTCTCTTTTGACCAGGTTGTGGAGGTTGCATTTTCTGGTGGTTCTTGATAGTCCATCCCAGTCACATCCCAAAGATCACAAGAGATGAAAAAATCCCTCATTTCGCTACTCCAATAATCGTAATGTTCTTTCTCAAAGATTGGTACTTCACTTGGGGAATATTTGATTATAGTGGTGACTGAATTTCCAGCCATTGTTTTTAAGGTTGATAGGAACCACATAGTGGTTCCGATGCCAAATTAGTTGGCACATCCGAAGATCGATAAATAGATTTTCCCTTTGATATGGAAGAATATTGTTGATAAAGAAGGAAAAGAAGATGAACAAACAAGAATGGAATTTTAGGGGACAATTGAGTTGCTGCTCTTTAATTGTTTTTCTTGATCATTTAAAATACACTTACATGGAGAATTTAAAAAGCAAGATAAGTCTTCAGAGAATGTTCCACATTAATGATGGAAGATGAAACGTGCTATTCTAGATAATTCTAAAATATTAATTTTTTAAATTACAAATTATGTATAACAGAATACTCATATTCTATATTATTTTTGCTAATATATGTTTGACAGAATACTCATAAGTTTGACAGTTACTAATGTATATTACAAATCTGCCACTTATTCTATAAGCACATAATACTCATAAATTTGCAAACACTACTTGCTTCAAGATAAGAATACTCATATTACAAATCTACCGCTATTTTATAAGCACACAAAATAAGATATTACAAATCTGATAAATCAAGTAATTAATTTCAGATTATTGAACCTGATCTTCACTATTTCTTTTTTCTCAAAAAAGTTTCTTTGATAACATGCGGCAATACCTGCATAAGACATTTTTATTCAGAAATCAACATATAAAGTTGCGATAAAGGTTTTCACAAATTTTACTCCGAATAGAATTGTATTTGTTTTTTCTACTACTAGGAAGGTGGACGTGCGTTGCACGTCTTGTGTCACAGTATATTTATGAGATTTGTTTTATTTAAAAAAAATCGTGCTGTTTTTCGATATATATTCGACAAAATTAATTAAATAGATACTGAAAATATCTAAGTTATTTGAAGTATATTGATATTATTTTTCAATAAAATCTAACATTTTAGGGTAAATTACAAACACCCCCTGAGGTATGGTCAAAAAACCCCTCTTGTTTGGATAATTACATCTACCCCCCTCAACTATGATTTTTTCTTACACCTCCCCCCTATGGTGCCAAATTCAAAATAATCATCTAGATTCCGTGGAATGTGCTCTAGTTTGTACTCTTTTTGTGTAAAAATACAGTTTCTGATGCACCACAAAATGATATATACAAGCTAAACATCACATATTATGATCATCTTGCTTCATCATATAGAGTTTGAATGGGATAAAACGGGTACAAAAGTGATAATATTCTATATAATCTCGAAGAATCCACTAAATTTGAGGAGTTGAGGGGTGGTTGTAATTATCCAAACAAGAGGGGCCGGGTGTTTTTGTAATTTGACCATACCTCAGGGGGTGTTTGTAATTTACCCAACATTTTATAATATGTCAATACATTTAGATTCATACATTATACTTATATTTTCATTCATGATCTTTTTTATTTTATTTTAATCTTGTTAATTCGTGACGCAATGATAATGTGGCGGAACGGGGCAAAAATGGAAAAAATAATGACTTAAAATAAGTGTGGGCTTTTCTCAAATGGAACAAAATATTTTAGGCATCTCCCCATTAAAAGAAGTAATGAGAGCTTTCTCAAAGAACTCCTTTTTTTTCTGACAATATTCTTATCACTCAAAATTCAGAAAAATTAACCAAAAATATACACTACTATTTTTTGGGAATTCGTATCCAATGTATGCAATTTTTGCGTTTAATTTGCACTTTTTTTAGGGGTCTTTACAAATAAGTTCATCAATGGTTACTTATTCATAAAAAATCCAGACAATAAACTCCTTTACAAATAAGTCCACACATGGTCCAGATTTTTGTAAAAGACTAAAATAGCCCCTCATACTTTAATATGCTCCAATTTCAATTTCATCATTTAATTTAACCTCAATTTGACCCCAAATTTCACAAATTATTCAATTTTGACCCAAAACACATTTTTATGGACAATTTCGTCCGTCACTGTCGTTGACCGTCGGTCAACCGCCGGTCTTCGGCGTTGAATTTTTCATTCTTTTTCTTTTCCAGATTTTTTCGCCGTTTTCCGGCGTTGACTTTTTTTTTCTCCCGATTTTTCCGCCACAGGTTTTCGGCGTTGAATTTTAGAATTTTTCTTTTTTTTTTCTTTCTTTCTTTCTTTCTGTAACATCTTTTTTTTCGTTTAAACAACAATATTGCTGTGATTGACAGTAATTTAAATATATTACTATTAAACACAGTAAAATTAACTATACTACAGTTTAACACGGTAATATTGCTATATATTAATCTCTAGCACAATAATGTTAACACAACAAAACTAATTATATTGTGTAATAGAGTAATATTACTATGTTGACCGTTCAACAAATGTAAACATAATAAAAAGCCATAGAATTAATATTACTGTGAGTGATAGTAATATTAATATAACAACAGTAATATTACCGTCAACCACAGTAATATTACAATAATAGACAGTAATATTATTACGTTACTCCGTGAACAATTCAAACAAACAAAAAAGTCCAAACAAAATAATAATATTGATGTGGCTGACAACAATATTACTATAATAACAATAATATTACCATCAACCACAGTAATATTATTGTGTTTACAGTAATATTACAATAATAGACAGTAATATTATGACGTTACTCCGTGAATAACTCAAACAAAACAGAAAAGTCAAAAATATAATAATGATGTTGTTGACAGTAATATTATTGTGTTTACAGTTATTTTACTGTCAACGACAGTAATAAAATTACGTTCACTTGTCAACAAATCAAAAAAAGAAAATAAACAAAAAATAAAATAAAAATAATATTACGTTAATTTACCGTCAACGACAGAACAATTACATAAATGTAGTGTCAACTGCAGTACAATTACGTCAATGTACTGTCATTGACAGTATAATTATGTTAATTTACTGTTAGTGACAGCACAATTACGGTCAACGTTTAGCGGCGGACATAAAAAAATAAAAAATAAAAAATAAAAAATCGAAAAGTCAACGCTGGAATCCGACGGCAAATAAATTTTTTGTTGAAAAAAAATTGAAAAAAAAAAGTCAAAATTGGGGTTACAAATAAGAATTGGGTATAAACGGTTGGGGTAATATTGTCATATACATAATTGTTTCCTTTATTTATAATAAATATTAAAGGGATGGGCTTATTGGTGAAAGAGATATAACCCCTAAACCTAGAATAATAAAGATGCTTGGTTACAAACATATGCACAAAAACCATTTTTTTTATAGGAAAAGAAAAAAGAAATTAACAATACACTTATATAGAAAATCTTGATTACGAAGAACAGTTAGTAGTTAAAACCGTTGATTATATATTACATTAATTCATAAATAAGGTAGAATTGAGGAAGAAGGGTAATATCAGAACCGGTTTTAAGGGGAGGCAACGTAGGCAGTCGCCTATGGTCATCAATTTTTTTTATTAAATTTAAAGCCTTCAAATTTTTTTATACCCTTTATATATTACTTTACTCCTAGCATTTATTCGAAAAACAATTATACTATGTATATAAATTTTAAGAACCCTAATTCATACTATATTAACTCAAGTATTGTTACTTGTTTCCATAATTCCTCTAATCATGGGACATCTAATTATTAAATTCAAATGTATTAGTTATTTATTTATATATATATTCACTTGTTTTAGTGCTACTTAGTGCAAATTATTCTTAAAAAAAATCTGAGGCGCTGTCCCCGAATCCCTGAAAACTTCAACCCCACTATATTATAATTTTCTACCATTGCCACTTGTTATATACCTTACAAAAACAAGTTAACATAGAGTTTATCACCTTTTTTAAAATGGAGATTGTAGAAAGACCCCGTTTTTTAACCGTCTTCAAATCTCGCCTGGAAATCCAAAATCTCAAGAACGACCCTGAGTAATATAAAAATGATAAATAGAGAGAACTTTAATTTTCTTTCATATGTCACAAACTTACATAAAATGGTAAAAAGATGAAAGTCAATACACGAAACCATTTTCACTTTTACTCTCGTACATCAAATAATTCTCATATGTGGAAAAAGTGGCGTGGTATGTTACAAATTCA
>NW_012194788.1:586483-620113 GCF_000504015.1 Erythranthe guttata | reverse complement strand
TATATATATATATATATATATATATATATATATAAAACTAAGATGTAGTTCTTGAGCTCTCTTCGTATATTTCAAGATTTTAAGAATCCAATGAGCTTTAACTTTCTTTATAGTGTAGTAATAATCTCCGCCTAATACAATTATAGACAAATGCAGAATTAAGCTCCTATTAGATATATATAAACGTACACGTATAAGTAGATTCAATTAAAACCTGATTAATTATAAGGAGATTGAAATGTGTGTTCTTTTTGTGTACTTAATCTTCTTTTATTGTACTCATCAAACATATGTAGTAATGATGGTTGAGTTTTTGATGGGGTGCATTAATTATCATGTCTTTGTTAATATATGAATTTTAACTACACGTTAAAACTCTTTCTAAAATGAATTGATTGATCATTTATTTGGCACATATCTTGAAATAATGTCAAGATTAATTACTTCCAACTACAAAATCATCATGCTAGCTAGGTAATTATAAAATCAAACAAGAGTCATATATCTTTGTATTTAACATTTTTCTTAAGGGATTAATATATTTTGAACTTTTGATAAATGTAGAGAAAAGAAGAACAAAATTGTTCTTTTGCAGAAATTGGTAATTGTTCAAAGGATCACAAGTTCCATGAGTTGCTCAAAAAACTCGAACAACAAACGAGTTGGGATGTTGTCGTATTCGTTAAATACCAAGGATTTTGGTGTGCGTTGTATGTATTCCGACAAATATTGTCGGCTCAAAAGTACTTCAAAGCAAAGGATTCTGATATAATATTGGCAAGCCTACCTAAATCATGAACCACCTGGTTGAAATCCCTCACTTTTTCCATAGCCAATCGCAATATTTACCGTAATCATTATGAAAGCCTTTATTCACTTGCCATACCCCCATCTTTTTCTTGACCTCCAATTCAATCTTTATAGGGATCAAGAAAATCCTGATCTCCAAAACATTCAAAATTTCGCGACTCCGTGCCTTTCCATAGCCTCCCCATGTCCATCCTCGAATCCGAATGTAGGATTATCTACATTTGCAGAAACCCTTTGGATATGTTCATCTCATATCGCCATTTTTCGCTTGAAAACAAGTTCGTAAAAGATGCAAACCCACTCGAGTTGGACGAGGCTTTCGACATGTTTTGCACGGGAATTCATATTAAGGGGCCCTTTTGGGACAATGTGCTTGGATTCTGGAATGCCCATTTGGAGAATCCTCGTAAAGTGTTGTTTCTAAAGTATGAGGATTTGAAAGAGGATGTTGGTTTCAACGTGAAGAAAATTGCCGAGTTTCTTGAGTGCCCTTTCACCCATTGCTTTAATCCAAACATGTCCCCTTGCTGCCTCTTCAAAGCTTTGTGGCTCGTAACTGAAAAAAGCAATGTCACAAGAATTGTAAATATCCTTTAACAAACGAACTTTTCTCACCTGATTTTCAGAGTCTGAATCTTCCTCGTTTATTTCACTAGGGCCTGATTCCCTTTGAGGAGTGCTTGGTGAAACTGGAGTTGCATTTTCTTGTGAATTTTGCGGAGAAGAATCAGCACATCGAGTTGATAATGGTTCCACGATACCAGAATTTTCAGCTGGTTGTTGAATTGATTCAACATTCCACTCCCAGGTTGCAGTTTCGTCAAAGATAACATCTCTCGAAACCAAAAATTGATTGGAATCGGGATTTAGTAGTCTGTATCCCTTCGACTCATCGCTATAGCCAATAAACAAATACTTCCTTCCCTTCTTGTCGAACTTTTCTCGATGTACAGCTGGTATATGGGCATAGGCGATGCTGCCAAAAATTCTCAAGTTTATCGGAGTGCGGTTTTGAACGGTTTTTGTCGGAGACCTGTTCAAGATATAAACGGCAGTGTTGACCGCCTCAGCCTATAAATTGTTTGGTAGGCCTTTGAATGTTCACATGCTCCTCGCCATCTCAGAAACCGTACGATTTTTCCGTTCGGCCACTCCATTTTGCTGCGGGCTACGACTTACAGTGAGCTGCCTTGTAATGCATTTTCTTTGCAATGGTTCATAAACGGAGAATAAATAAATTCTCCCCCACGATCAGTCCGGAGAGTCTTCATTTGATGTCCACTTTGCCTTCTGCCATTGCTTTGAAATGGAGAAAAACCGAAAAAGCTTCCAATTTTTCTTGCAAAAAATACACCCACATCATTCTACTAAAATCGTCAATAAAAAGAATGAAATATCTTTCTTGATTGAAATTTGGAGTCCGAACAAGACCACAAACATCCGAGTGAACCAATTCGAGAGGAGCTTTAGCACGCCATGAGGTTTCCGGAAAAGGTAACCGGTGTATTCTTTTCCAAATACGCAGCCTTTACACACTCTCTCTTCTCCTTTGATACTCGGGAGCCCGATAACCATTTTCTTTTGCTTCAAAATATGCAGCCCTTTCATATTCAAATGTCCCTATCTCAAATTCCAGAGATAAGAATCACGAACTTGTTCGGTTTTCAACGCAAATTCAGGATTAGATGGCATTATAAGAGAAAAGACTTTATTTTCAGTCATATATACTTCCACAGTCGTATTCTTTTTCTTGTCGAATATTACTCCCTTGTCATCATCAAAGGAAATGAAATATCCATTTCGCATCAGCTATCCAACGATTAGAAGGTTATGCGTTAAATAAGGTACGTAAAGAACATCAAGAATAAGTTTTTTCGTACCTCCCTTGGTGTAGACAGAAATAGTTCCCTTTCCTTGAGCACTTTGTTGGTGGTAATACCTACACGCAAGTGCACGTATCGTACAAGTAATATAATTGATTTTTAAGTCCAAGTATCGATGCCATGAAGAATATTTAACTATTTAATTATATACGCCAAATCCTACCAATTGTGATCAAGCCCATCCTACGCAGTCGAATGTTGAGAAATTATTCTAAATTAATTAAACTAAATTAAAACAAATTAAAAAGACAAGAGCAAGAAAACAATTAAACACGAAGATTAATCAGAGAAAACAAGCCTAGGATTTTATTCTCCCCCCTATGTGATTATTAATTCCCCAATTCCTTTAATTATGAAAGTGATTAAATCGGATTACTAACATGAGATGCTAAATTAATCATAACCCGCTTCCGTGTGTATTACGATTCTAATATTCTAGATTCAATTATTGTATTCCTACGCAATTAATTCTAGAACACAGCATGTAGCACAAATCTCAATGATGGCTACCTACGAGATTAACTATTCCTATGTTAATACCACAAAGACTCTTCTACCACAATTCCATATAGTAACCCGATGTTCCGTGCTATTAATAATAACAGAAAAGCACATAAAATGGTTAATTTTATGCACGCAATTAAAACTTGCATAAAATCATAAAATTGAGTTCATAAATCCCACATAGGTTTCAAAATAAAATCCTAGAAATAAAAGAATTAGCTACTCATGATTCAAGTAAAAACGAAATTAAAATAAATCGAAAACGATAAAACTATGCTTGGAGTCTTCGAATTCTTTGTTATTGCTTCTCTGCCCTTGAAATTGCGTAAAAAGAGGACTCCCAATTGTGTGCTTGAATTGGTCTTTTATAGGGTGGAAAAGCTGGAGAAAATGGCAGTTTCCTTGTGCAATTAGAATTCCTTTACTGCGCATCTACGCCTTCTCGGTCGGCCGTTTGGATTTTCAGTTCAAATTCCAGACGACCGTCTCAATTCCAGAGACTTTATTCTTCCACAGAGGGTTTCCGGCGGTCGTCCAAAATCTAATTGTATCTCTCTGACAGCCGTCTGGGCTCTTGTTCTTCAAACTTTTGACTTTTCACTTTTCGCTCATATTTTCTCTTAAATTTCATTTTTGACCCTCTATTTATCCTATTCTTCAATTTGTACCTAAAACACAATAAATTAACACTTTAAGCACCAATTATCAATTAAATACACCAAAAGCTCCAATTAAAAGATATGATAAAGTGTAAAAATATACACTTAACACACTTCACATTTTTCCGTCGCCAAGTTTCAATTGAGAGGCGAAGTTAGCGTCGAGCTGCTCAAAATGGTTTCGGTTCCCCGTCATATGGTTGCTACAACCACTATCCATATACCAAACCTCTAACGACTCATATTCGGCATTCAGGCACGTATAAAAGAGTTTTTCATCATTCTCTTCTTCGATAAAATTTTCCTTTGTAGAGTTCTTCTTTTGAAGCCAACAATCCATTTGTGAATAATTAGGAATTTTACATCTCTCGCACTTGAATTGACAATCTCTTGAGTTATGATTCGTTTTGTTGTAAATAATGTAGAAAGGTCCATCACATGATCTTTGCGGCTTCTCTTTGTACTTCTCCTTTGCTAGTTCATTTCCATGTCGTCCTCGTCCAAATTGACTCTTGTGAAACGAGTACTTTCTTTGCTGCGGCGTGTTACCTGATTTTCGAGAGATGACGACTTTTGATTGAAAAATTTGTTCGACGGGCTGATTTGCCAACCGATTAATCCTTTGTTCGTGGGCTTGCAACGAACTCATTAATTCATGCATTGTCATCTTTGACAGATCATTCGACTCTTCGATGGCTGCTACACAATGGTTGAATCTAGCCGGTAGACTTCTAAAAATCTTCTCGATTACTTTCTTATCCTGGATGGTGTCGCCAAAGCTTTCAATATGATTCACAATTTTGGAGACTCGCGTCAAAAAATCTGATTTTTTCTCACTTTCTTTCATCGATAAATCGTCAAAATTTCTCCATTTAAAGATTGCAGTCTTATGGAGACAATTTTATCATTTCCATGAAACTCTTCCTGCAAGACACTCCAAGCTTCTTTTGCCTTTCTTTTGTTGAAAATGCTTGATTTGCTCACTCGTCGCCTAATGTATCGAAGTGCCGTGCAATCTTTCTTTTGATTTTCTTTGTACTCTTGTTGCTTCTCTTTTGACCAGGTTGTGGAGGTTGCATTTTCTGGTGGTTCTTGATAGTCCATCCCAGTCACATCCCAAAGATCACAAGAGATGAAAAAATCCCTCATTTCGCTACTCCAATAATCGTAATGTTCTTTCTCAAAGATTGGTACTTCACTTGGGGAATATTTGATTATAGTGGTGACTGAATTTCCAGCCATTGTTTTTAAGGTTGATAGGAACCACATAGTGGTTCCGATGCCAAATTAGTTGGCACATCCGAAGATCGATAAATAGATTTTCCCTTTGATATGGAAGAATATTGTTGATAAATAAGGAAAAGAAGATGAACAAACAAGAATGGAATTTTAGGGGACAATTGAGTTGCTGCTCTTTAATTGTTTTTCTTGATCATTTAAAATACACTTACATGGAGAATTTAAAAAGCAAGATAAGTCTTCAGAGAATGTTCCACATTAATGATGGAAGATGAAACGTGCTATTCTAGATAATTCTAAAATATTAATTTTTTAAATTACAAATTATGTATAACAGAATACTCATATTCTATATTATTTTTGCTAATATATGTTTGACAGAATACTCATAAGTTTGACAGTTACTAATGTATATTACAAATCTGCCACTTATTCTATAAGCACATAATACTCATAAATTTGCAAACACTACTTGCTTCAAGATAAGAATACTCATATTACAAATCTACCGCTATTTTATAAGCACACAAAATAAGATATTACAAATCTGATAAATCAAGTAATTAATTTCAGATTATTGAACCTGATCTTCACTATTTCTTTTTTCTCAAAAAAGTTTCTTTGATAACATGCGGCAATACCTGCATAAGACATTTTTATTCAGAAATCAACATATAAAGTTGCGATAAAGGTTTTCACAAATTTTACTCCGAATAGAATTGTATTTGTTTTTTCTACTACTAGGAAGGTGGACGTGCGTTGCACGTCTTGTGTCACAGTATATTTATGAGATTTGTTTTATTTAAAAAAAATCGTGCTGTTTTTCGATATATATTCGACAAAATTAATTAAATAGATACTGAAAATATCTAAGTTATTTGAAGTATATTGATATTATTTTTCAATAAAATCTAACATTTTAGGGTAAATTACAAACACCCCCTGAGGTATGGTCAAAAAACCCCTCTTGTTTGGATAATTACATCTACCCCCCTCAACTATGATTTTTTCTTACACCTCCCCCCTATGGTGCCAAATTCAAAATAATCATCTAGATTCCGTGGAATGTGCTCTAGTTTGTACTCTTTTTGTGTAAAAATACAGTTTCTGATGCACCACAAAATGATATATACAAGCTAAACATCACATATTATGATCATCTTGCTTCATCATATAGAGTTTGAATGGGATAAAACGGGTACAAAAGTGATAATATTCCATATAATCTCGAAGATTCCACTAAATTTGAGGAGTTGAGGAGGTGGTTGTAATTATCCAAACAAGAGGGGTGTTTTTGTAATTTGACCATACCTCAGGGGGTGTTTGTAATTTACCCAACATTTTATAATATGTCAATACATTTAGATTCATACGTTATACTTATATTTTCATTCATGATCTTTTTTATTTTATTTTAATCTTGTTAATTTGAATTTTTTTCCCCAAAACTCTTAATGTGCTTATGGTCATCATTAAAAGATGTTATTTTCTTAGTTTCAATCAATAGCATGCTATATTTTTATTCATAAATGAAAATATGAAAATATATTTTCAAAACTATTTTGGATATAGATTATGGACATGTAAATGATGTTTTCGATGAGGGCCGGCGATTATTAGAAATGTTTTTTGAAGTTAAGGCAACTTTGAATCGTAAAGAGTTGCGTAGCAAAGATGAGTGAATTAAATATGATGAATGCTACAAATTTTCTGAATGTAAGAAGAAAAAGAGATCTATCATGTAGAAATGCGGTTATGAGTTCTTAAGGGAAAGAAGGGCAACATATAGAGAGATCCATGGTCTAAGGAAATATAGAGAGATTCAGTCAATTTATCATAATCTATCGAATGAGTTAAATAGTACAAAAAAATGAGATTATGTTTGATACTTAAACATGTCTTCCATCATTTAGAACCAAATAGTGGAATTGATATATTTTTTCTTCGTAAAGTTACATATCCATTAATATATTCTACGCCTTAATCACTTTTATATAGTTTACAAAGGCTCTTGAAAACAGACTTACTTAGAATGTACCAATTAAAGTTTTCCAACAATTGCTTAATTTGCTTAACAAGAAATCAGGTAACCCATCTACGACATATTCACTCAAGTCCTCCTTCAGTAGGTATTCCATTAATTGAGAAAAAAGTCCAGAAAATTTAAATAAATAATATAAATAAAAGAGAAGCCTAATGATTCATGAGCTTACATTCATACGCCATGCACACATGTCTGTAGATTGGAGTTTCAATAATTGCTGATGGTGTTGCTATTTGAATCTGAATTGTGATTTATCGTTTAATATCTAGTGCATCTGATGAGAATGAAATATTATAGTTGTGTATATAATAAAAGTGCCTATATAGTTTTGGTTACATTCATCAATGTCAATATTTTATGGATAAATTATTATTAAATTGATGTATTGCTGTAACTTGTAACGGTTTTAGAATTAGGGTTAAATACAGTTTACACCCCTAATGTATAATCTCTGTAACATATACGTTTTTAAAGTTTCATTGGTAACATTTACCATCTCAAGCACAATCTCTCTCTCTCTCTCTCTCTCTCTCTCTCTCTCTATATATATATATATATATATATATATATATATATATATATATATATATATATATATATTACTGTTTAATTAATGTCCAATAATTTAATATTAGTTACTTAAGGTTTATATGATTCAATAATTATCAAATTGTTATGTTTATTATATTTTGAATTTTAAAATATAAATACTTGATGTTGAGGCAGGTAAGTGTTACAAATGACACTTTAAGGGCTAAGAGGTACATAAGCTATACTTCAGGGGTGCAAAGTGTATTTAACCCGTAAACTTAAAACTCATAACAAATTAGAGAGATCGGTGAGTTGCTTGTTTTGAGTGTCATTTAGACTTTACATTAATACATATTTTTGTAAATTCATGAATCCGTTTCATATACTTCTTTCTTGGTTGGTAAACACTATTCTATTGTCTATTGCTTTTATGTGTTTTGTAAATCCTAAAACTTAGTTACTTTAATTAGTATACAATAAACTACTAATTAATTGTAATTTTAATTTTTT
This sequence comes from Erythranthe guttata, assembly GCF_000504015.1. The sequence goes on along the minus strand of NW_012194788.1, from coordinate 611,933 downwards.
TGAGGAAATTAATTATAACATAATATTATGTAATTACGTTTTAAATTTTTTTTTCTAAAATATATTCATAGGGATTTTCATTACCTACATAAATTGGTACTAAAATTAAATTACACTATTACGTATTGTTTTCAAAATACAATAAGCTACTGATAAATATACAATAAATTACTGACTAATTATAACTTTATTTTTTTGAGGAAATTGATTATAAAATAATATTATCTAATTACACTTAAGATTTTATCTAGCTAAAATATATCATTGTGTATTTCTTTTGCCAATTTTAAATGTCATTTTTAATTAATTGGGTGCTTTTTTTTTTTAATATAAATTCAATTGAACTCAATTATTAAAGGAAGAGTTATTATTAGTTATTACTATTATCAAAGTATATAGTTAAATGACCTTGTTGTCCAATAAATCCTATATCTAAATTAAAGGTTATTTTGTAGGGTAATTTGTCCATTAAAAAATAGGAAGAAACCTCCAAACTATTCATAGTTGATGGTGTTGCTATTTGAATCTGAATTGTGATTTATCTCTTAATATCTGGTGCATCTGATGAGAATGACATATTATAGTTTTGTATATAATAAAAGTGCCTATATATTTTTTGTTACATTCATCAATGTCAATATTTTATGGATAAATTAATATTAAATTGATGTATTGTTGTAACTTGTAACGGTTTTAGAATTAAGGTTAAATACAATTTACACCCCTAATGTATAATCTCTGTAACATATACGTTCTTAAAGTTTCATTTGTAACATTTACCATCTCAAGCACAATCTCTCTCTCTCTCTCATATACATATATATATATATATATATATATATATATATATATTTATATATATATATATATATATATATATATATATATATATATATATATATATATATATATATATATATATATATATATATATATATATATATATATATATATATATATATATATATATATATATATATATTACTGTGATATACCTAAATAGGCCGGCCCAATGGGCCCTCAAATTTATCTACTAATCAGGCCCACTACATGAGAGCCCAATCATATACAAGTGGGCCCATTACACGAAAGCCCAAGTTCCTTCAAAGCAAGGCTTGGGCCCAACAAAGGAAGCCCAACCCATTCAACGATATATAAATAGATGTTTTACTCATTTATTAAGGTACGTTCTCATTATTCATAATCGACCACGAGCTTTATTCTCTCTATTATCTCTACGATCCGTATATCTGACTTGAGCGTTGGAGGGGTTTCCGCCGGATCAATCCCCGGCTTAGTTCACGTGTGCTTATTTTGTAGGGACCTCAGGATCATCGAGTTGACTAGCTACTGATCAGCTTTGCTCTCCCAGCTCGTTTCCTATACCCCCTAAGTGAGCTACACTTTAGCATCATCATTTTGGCGCCGTCTGTGGGAAAGATGCAAACCAGATCACGTAGCCAACAAGATCCTCCTGAGGCATCAGCTCGGAGAGAAAATGACACAGCTAATAATCTCCTAGTCCGTGGAGGATCTGGCATGCCACCTCCTCCACGTGCCGCAGAGCCAGCTCCCCCACGTGTTGCTGATCCACCTCGCGAGGTTCAGGTGATCCCTCCTCGGGACCCACTACTCGCCGATCCGCCACTCCCTGCTCCTCGAACGGTTCAAATAACCGAGGATGCGCTCCAACGCATGATAGCGGAAGCCTCAACTCGCGCCGCCACCGAGGCTGTAACCCAATATATCGCCACGATGGGAGCAAACGCTCCCAATGCGATACCGGCACCAGCTCCACCTGTAGCGCCACCTGTGGCCCCACCGCCAATTCAAAATCAAATAAGTGTCTCCTCCTCTACCTCGGACCCACGGTCCCGAGTGCAACTATCTACTAATCACAGAGAGGCACAACCTAGACAGCAGCGTCGGCGCTCACCCCCACGGGGGAATGCGTCACCACCGAGAGTCCCTCTCTTCAATGAGGGGGAAGGCGAGGTAAACAGCCGAATGTCTCGCCAGAACCTTTTCTCCCAACCAAATAATCAAATGGGAGAAAGAATGCCTCTTCCAACAAGACGCAGTCCCTTCACCATAGACATTCTCAACGAGGTATTGCCTCAAGGAGTAAAGATCTCAGGCTTACCTCAATTTGAAGGGACCACCGACCCACAAGAGCATATAGAGAAATTCAGTGCCATGGCGGATTTATATGGCCCAACAGATGCTGCGATGTGCAAGATGTTCCGCACCACTCTCTCCAAGAGGGCAATGAATTGGTTCAACTCCCTACCCATAGGGTCCATTGACACCTTCGATCGGTTGTCGACCCGATTCACCAACCAATTCGCCATCAACAAACAATATGCCAAGACCCCAGCTCATCTTTTCTCTGTAGTGCAGAGAGATAACGAAACACTCCGCAACTACATTAAGCGTTTCGTAGAAGCCGTTCATGAAGTCCCCAGTGTAGGGCAAGACATGCTCTCCGGGATTATGCAACAGAACTTGAAACCGGGTAGATTCAAGGAATCTATCGCCGGAAGACCCCCAGGCAACCTAGAGGAGTTGCTAAATCGAGCTGAAAAGTACGTCCGGATAGAGGAAGCCTCTACCCATGCTCCTCCTAAAAGGAAAAGGGAAGATGACCGTCAGGACAATAGGAGACGTGATGACCGACGTCCTCCACTTCCACCTCAGAGCCAATCCTCCTCCTCCTACAATAGGTTCACTCCGTTAAACGCTCGCCTCACTGAGATCATTCACGTGATAGAACAGAGAGGTTTATCGGAGCCTCCACGTCCTATGCAGCCGAATGCAAAGCGAGAAAAGTCGGATCGTTATTGTCGATTCCATAAGGACAGAGGGCATAATACAGAGGAATGTGCACAACTCAAAGCGGCAATCGAGAGGCTGATCAAACAGGGCCATTTAGGCGAGTACATCGATAAGCCGCGAAATAAACGCCGTGATGATCCTCCACGCCGAGATAACAATCGAGATCATCAACAAAGACGAGAAGATGGGGGTCATCGACGTGACCTAGATAACAATGATAACCAGCCTACCCGGGGAATCATCTCTTTTATCTCCGGAGGACCAGCGGGGGGCGATTCACAAAATGCAAGACGCACCCTCGCTCGATCAGCACGCATGAATCAAGAGCATGCTTCTCCATCCGCACGCATATATCAAATACGAAGACTTGATCATAGCATAGTCTTCAACTCCTCCGACCTCGAAGGTCCAGATGAAGACCATGTCGATGCATTGGTAGTAACAACAACGGTGGCCAACTTCTTGGTCAAGAAGATATTAGTGGACGGGGGAAGCTCAGCCGACATCATGTACCTCCACGCTTTTAAGCAGCTGGGCATAGATAATGCCCGGTTTAATCCCGTCTCCACACCCCTGAAAGGATTCACAGGGGAAGGCATTTTATCCATGGGAGAGGTAGAGCTGCCCGTCTCTTTAGGGGAAGACCCTTGTCGCATCACCAAGCTGATCAAATTCCTCATCGTCGACAAGCCATCTCCCTACTACGTCATCTTAGGAAGGCCAGCCATCCATACATTCAAGTCTGTACCTTCCTCCTACCATCAGAAGTGGAAATTCCCTACTCCCTATGGAATGGGAGAAATACTTGGAGACAGACGTCTCGCCCGAGAGTGCTATGCAAGGGCCCTACGAGAACCCTCCAAGAAGCCTAAACCACCCGGAAGGGGAGACGACACCCAAAAATCCGACAAACGGAAGTGGGTTAATGCGATCATTGAGGACAATAAAGAAATCCTCATCAGTGTGCCAGATGACAGCATCAAGCTAGCAACTGTCGAAGAACTTAAGCTCATAGAGCTCACTCCCGGAGATACCTCCAAGCTCATACGAATAGGATCCGATTTAGATCCAACAACGGAGCAGCAGCTAATCAACTTCCTACGACACAATGGAGATGTGTCCGCATGGAAAGCCCAAGATTTATCGGGCATCCCTCCTCAGGTAGCTCTGCACCAGCTCAACGTCGACAAACGATTGAAGCCAGTCAAACAAAGAAAACGGACATTCGTTCCCGAACGCAACAAGCATATCAAAGCGGAAGTGGCAAAAATCCTTGAAGCAGGCCACATACGACAAGTTCAGTATCCTGAATGGTTGTCAAACGTAGTACTCGTTCCCAAGCCAGGTGGCAAGTGGAGACTATGCGTAGACTTCACCGACCTCAACAAAGCTTGTCCTAAGGACCCTTTTCCTCTACCTAGAATCGATCAACTCATCGATTCGACCTCGGAATGCGAGCTCATCAGCTTCCTCGGTGCATACGAAGGGTACAACCAGATCTTACTTGCGCCAGAAGATCAAGAGAGGGCTAGTTTCATCACTGATCAAGGCATCTACTGCTATTAAGTCATGCCCTTCGGGTTAAAAAACCCAGGAGCCACCCAGATTGGTAAAAATATGGAGGTGTACATCGACGACATGCTCGTCAAAAGCGTCAAGGTCTCGGACCACCTCACTGATCTGGATCAGTGTTTCGCCACCTTGCGAAAATATAAGATGAAGCTCAACCCCCTCAAATGTTCATTCGGAGTTCGGGGAGGCAAATTTTTTGGTTATATGATTTCGCAGCGGGGAATCGAAGCTAATCCCGCAAAAATCGAAGCAATCACCTCCATGGCTCCACCAACCTCGATCAAGAAAGTTCAACATCTCAACGGCTGTTTGGCATCCCTGAACAGATTCATTTCAAGATCAGCGGACAAGGCTCTCCCCTTTTTCAAGATTTTAAGGGGAGGAAAAAAGTTCGAATGGGATGAGGCATGTCAAAAGGCCTTCACGGAGTTAAAGTCATATCTCGCATCACCACCCCTGCTTACAAAACCTCAACCGGGAGACATCCTCATGCTTTACTTAGCTACATCGGCTGATGCCATCAGCGCAGTCCTCATCCGAAATGGAGGAAAAGGCCACCAACCCATATACTACATAAGTCGCGCCCTCCAAGGAGCCGAACAACGCTACACCAACATGGAGAAACTCGTTCTCGCCCTCATCAACGCAACTCGGAAGCTTCGACCTTACTTCTAGTCGCATCAAGTGGTGGTTCTCACCAATTATCCTCTGAAGCAGATACTGAGAAGTCCCGAGACATCCGGACGATTAGCAAAATGGGCAATAGAGCTAAGCGAATATGGAGTAGAATTTAAACCCCGCCCAGCTATCAAGGCGCAAATATTGGCCGACTTTCTAGTCGAAATGACCGCAGTAGAAGAAAACACATCCCTACCTACTTGGTCCGTCAGCGTCGATGGATCTTCCACTGCCACAGGAGGTGGAGCGAGTATTGTTAAGTGTATATTTATACACTTAATTATACCTTTTAATTGGAGCTTTTGGTGTGTTTTAATGATAATTGGTGCTTAAAATGGCTATTATTTGTATTTTAGGTGCAAATTGGAGAATTGACAACTTTTGGGGTGAAAACTGCAAATTCAGAGAAAAAGTGGGCCAAAAGTGAAAAAAATCAGATTTCTTGCAGAATTAAAGCCCGCGCGGCCGTGCGGATTTTAAAGCATAATCTCGCACGGCCGTCCGGATGGACGTGAAGGCGCAGTGAAGGAATTTTAATTACACAAGGAAACCCGCCCTATTATATTTTTGCACCCTATTTAAAGGCCAAGAGCACACAATTAGATCTATCTTTTACCTTTTATTTTTATTTGGAGTTTTTATCGTTTCTACACGAAATCGAGGAGCAAGAGAACGAAGACGAAGACTTGACGAATTTTCATCCTAGTTTCCTTTTTCCTTTTCTTTTCTGATTTTTATGAATTTCCGTATTTTTATTATGCTTTTCATTACGAACATGAGTAGCTAAGTTTTTATTCTAGGATTTTATTGGAACCCTATGTGGTGATTCGAACCTATTTTTCTACTTTTATGCAAGTTTAATTCTTCGATTATTTCTTCTATTTTGATCGTATTTAGTGCATGAGCGTAGCTAACTTATGTTGCTAGTTGTTATTGTTAGAATTGATTGACAGATCGTTTTAATAATTAGAACAGGGATAGAAGAGCCTTCGAGTAGTTTTTCACGGAATGCGTGTGTTGATTGCATGTATTATCGTAGACATACAGATAATACCTTAGGTAGCCGTTGTCGAGACTTGTTATTTAATGCTTTATTTATACTAGGTTTGCATAGACATATAGTGAATCTTTTATGAATAATAGGTTTATAACGCAGCGACAGCTGGTTATGAATAATTTCGTGTCTTGGGTTAATAATCGGGAATCGTAACTTGCATGATAGGAAATTAATTGGGTGAAGAATTATCGCATAGGGGGAAGATAAAATCCTAGATCCGTTTATTATTGATTTTTTCTCGTGTTTACTTGCGTTCTTAATTAGTTTAATTTATTTAGTTAATTAATTTGACAACCATGCGTAGGCTGGATAAAAATCACAATTGTTAGGATTTGGTACTTAGGATTAAATAATTTGCGTATTCCCTGTGGGATCGACATCCGACTCTCACGAGTCTACTTTACTACTTGTTTGCGATACGTACACTTGCGTGTTGGTATTTAGCACCCAACAAGTTTTTGGCGCCGTTGCCGGGGAATACGGCTAAATTATTTATTTATCCTAATATTAAATTTGAGCAATTTTTCTTACTTCAGCCATTTTTTTTATTTTATTTAATTATTTTTTTTTTATTTTTTTAGGTACTTTTTATGCGAAGAGGACACGACACGAGCCTGCTACCTCTCGATCCCGAAATTGAGCGAACGTTTAGGCAAGCGAGGAGAAATCAAAGGTTAGCTCAAAACGCTCCCGCAACAATGGAAGAAGAGATTAACCGTGGGGAAGGTGACCAAAGGCGCCCACCGAATGCGGCAGGAGAAATCGTCAACGAGCAAAACCAACGCCAGCTAATTAATCCACCACCTCGTCAACGAGCACTGCATGAGTACACCGTTCCAACGCTTAATGGGTTTCAATCAAGTATCCAGCAGCCCCCCATTGAAGCCAACAATTTCGAGATTCGAGCGGGACTACTCACGATGCTCCAAAACAATGGGTTATTCAGCGGATTGGCTCATGAAGACCCACACCTCCACTTGGTCAACTTCCTCGAAACATGTGACTCGCACAAGATGAACGGAGTAGCACCCGAAGCACTGCAACTCCGCCTGTTCAAGCACTCCCTACAAGGAGCAGCCCGAGAATGGTTGCAAACTCGTGCACCGCACTCCATATCGTCGTGGGCCCAGCTAGCTCAACTTTTCATGAACACCTACAACTCCCCAACAAAAACTGAGAGAATCCGGCGAGAAATTCAAAACTTCATACAAGAAGTCGGTGAAGCGTTATTCGAGACGTGGGAGCGGTTCAAGCAGTTAGTAAGGAGGTGCCCGAATCACGGACTTCAAGAGTGGCGCCAGCTGCAAATATTTTACGATGGGCTACAAGACAACTCGAGAACCGTGCTCGACTCTGCAGCTGGAGGAATGTTCATGAGTCTGACTTACGATGAAGCATACGAGCTTTTGGAGCGAATCGCCAGAAATAAATACATGCGGGCATCGGATCGGTCGAATAGCGGAGCCGTCAAGACGGGAGGAATTTTGGAGTTAGACGGAGTCACTGCAATCACGGCCCAGGTAGAAAAGTTATCGAAGCAAGTAGCGGCTTTGCAGACTCAGCAAGTCCATGCAGTCCAAGCTCCAGATCAAGGCGTAGACGAAACGGAGTCGATAAATTATGTGCATGACGCCAACCGACAACAGAGAAACCCGTACTCCAACACGTATAATCCGGGATGGAAGGATCACCCTAATTTTGGGTGGGGAGGAAATCAGCAGGGACAAAGGCAAGCACCCCCTCAAGGCCAACCGCCTAATTATTCACGACCAGCGCCCGGATTCCAAAATCAGCCGCAAGCACCACCTCAAGGCGGAGACCTCGCAAATATTTTGGCCCACAGATGGGCCAATTTGCGACCCAATTGAACGCGAGGCCAGCCGGTACACTACCGTCCAATACGGAAGACCCTCGAAAGGGCACCAACGAGCAGTGCAAAGCCGTAAGTTTGAGGAATGGAAGACAATTAGAAGAAGTGGCGAAGAAGGCAACAAGCAAGGATGGGGAGGAGCAACAAGAAAAAGAAGCAGAGATTCTGACAGATTCACCAGGTGAAAAAAGGGTCGTTGCGCCTAAGCCGACCCCTCAGGTACCTTATCCTCAACGCCAGATAAAGGCGAAAAATGAGTCGCATTACAAAAGTTTTCTTGAGCAATTGAATGAATTACATATTAATATTCCTTTTACTCGAGCGCTTGAACTAATGCCTCATTGGGTGAAATTTTTGAAAGACATGGTATCAAAGAAACGAAAATTCGGTGAACATGAGATGATTGCGTTAACCGAACAATGCAGTGCCATTCTTACGCGCCCAATTCCACCAAAGCTTGGAGACCCGGGTAAGTTCACGATTCCAGTCGCTATCGGAGGTAAGTTCTTTGCAAAATCTCTCATAGATTTAGGTGCAAGTATTAATCTCATGCCTTTCTCGGTTTTTCAAAGTTTGGGATTAGGAGATATAAAATTGGTATCTGTGACGTTACAGTTAGCCGATAGATCACTCATATACCCAAAGGGAATAGTAGAGGATGTGTTAGTTAAAGTAGATAAATTTATCTTTCCTGCAGATTTTGTAGTTCTTGATATGGAAGAAGATAAAGAAATTCCCTTGATTTTGGGAAGACCTTTTTTTAGAACGGGCAGAACTATAATTGATGTGTATAACGGAATTTTATCTATGTCTTTGGGGGATGAAACGATTAAATTTGATGTTTTCCGTACAATGAAACACCCTCAAGAGGTTGATGAATGCTTTGCTTTTGATGTGTTAGATCAATTGAATTTTGATTTTGTTGAACCTTTAATTGCGGATCCGTTGGAAGCATCTTTGTGTGTAGGAACATCAGTTGAAGAAGAAGAAGTGACGGAACAATTATGTTGGTTGGATTCGGCAAAGCCGCTGTCAAGACCACGCTTTGAGAGTTTGGAGACGGAGATCCCGTTATCTGTCACTTTTAAGCCTTCAGTGATCGAACCTCCGAAACTTGAGCTTAAAGTTTTACCATCTCATTTAAAATATATGTATCTTGGAGCTCATGAGACCTTACCTGTTATTATTTCTTCATCTTTGACAGGTCTACAGGAAAAGAGACTTTTGGAGGTATTGCGAGAGCATAAGCTAGCACTTGGATGGACAATTGCCGACATCAAGGGCATAAGTCCAACTTTTTGCATGCACAAGATCATATTGGAGGAGAGCCATAAATCTTCGGTGGAACAACAGAGGCGATTGAACCCCATCATGAAGGAAGTTGTGAAGAAAGAAATCATCAAGTGGCTAGACGCAGGTATTATTTTTCCTATCTCCGATAGTGCGTGGGTTAGTCCGGTACAATGTGTACCCAAGAAGGGGGGAATGACTGTTATAAAAAACGAAAAAAATGAATTAATCCCTTCTAGGACAGTAACGGGTTGGCGAATTTGCATGGATTATAGAAAATTGAATAAAGCCACTCGAAAAGATCACTTCCCGTTGCCCTTTATTGATCAAATGCTTGATAGGCTAGCTTGTCAAGAATTTTATTGTTTTTTAGATGGGTATTCCGGTTATAACCAAATTGCCATAGCTCCCGAGGACCAAGACAAAACCACTTTTACTTGTCGTTTTGGTACCTTCGCTTTTAGACGCATGCCTTTTGGTTTGTGCAATGCTCCTGCTACTTTTCAACGTTGTATGATGGCAATTTTTACGGACATGGTTGAATGTGGTCTTGAAATTTTTATGGATGATTTTTCTGTCTTCGGTGATACGTATGACACTTGTCTCCAAATACTGGCTAAGGTTCTTCGCAGGTGTGAAGAAACAAACTTGGTGCTCAACTGGGAAAAGTGCCATTTTATGGTGCAAGAGGGGATTGTGCTGGGACACAAGGTGTCAAAGAAGGGGTTAGAAGTCGATCGAGCAAAAATCGAGACAATTGAGAAACTACCGCCACCAATTTCCGTAAAGGGAATTCGAAGTTTCTTGGGACATGCGGGATTCTATAGGCGGTTCATCAAAGATTTCTCCAAGGTGGCCAAACCATTGTGCAATTTGTTGGAGAAGGATATAAAATTCGATTTCAATGACGAATGCCTCAAGGCCTTCGACGACTTGAAAACAAGGTTAGTAACTGCCCCTATTATTGTTGTGCCCGATTGGAATGAACCTTTTGAGCTTATGTGTGATGCCAGCGATTTTGCGGTAGGTGCCGTGTTAGGTCAAAGAAAGAATAAAATTTTTCATTAAATTTACTATGCTAGTAAAACTCTCAACGATGCACAATTGAATTATACCACCACTGAAAAAGAGTTGCTAGCAGTTGTTTTTGCATTCGAAAAATTTAGATCATATCTTATAGGCACCAAAGTCATTGTCTTCACGGATCACTCGGCTTTAAAATATTTGATAGAAAAGAAAGAGGCAAAACCTAGACTTATTACGTGGGTGTTATTGTTGCAAGAGTTCGACTTGGAAATTCGTGACCGTAAGGGTAGCGAAAACCAAGTAGCCGATCACTTATCTAGGCTAGAAACTGAAGTCAAAGATCCAATTTGCATTAATGAAAATTTTCCGGATGAACAATTGCTTGTTATTAATAATCAAGAAGTACCATGGTATGCGGATTTTGTGAATTATTTAGTTAGCCATGTACTACCACCCGAGCTCACTTTTCATCAACGAAAAAAGTTTTTACACGATGTGAATTTCTACTTTTGGGAAGAACCCTTTCTGTTTAGACAATGCAGCGATTTAGTCATTCGAAGATGTGTACCGGAAAGCGAGCAAGGAGATATACTCTTCCACTGCCATGGCTCGGATTATGCGGGACATTATGGAGGAGAGCGCACGGCGAGAAAGGTGCTTCAATCAGGTTTCTTTTGGCCAACTTTGTTTAAAGATTGCTATAATTTTGTTTCAAGTTGTGATCGATGCCAGCGAGTTGGTAATATTTCAAGGAGGCACGAACTCCCATTAAATACAATGATCGAAGTAGAGCCCTTTGATGTATGGGGGATAGATTTTATGGGACCTTTTGTCCCATCATTCAATAACTTATACATCTTAGTGGCCGTCGATTACGTATCTAAATGGGTTGAGGCGGCCGCCTTTCCTACTAATGATTCTGCAGTGGTTTGTGCTTTCTTAAAAAGACAGATTTTCACTCGTTTTGGAACGCCACGAGCAATTATTAGTGATGGAGGCACTCACTTTTGCAATAAACAATTCGAAGCACTCTTAGCCAAGTATGGAGTAAAGCACAAAGTCGCGTTGGCATACCACCCTCAGACGAACGGGCAAGCCGAGGTAACGAATCGTGAAATCAAAAACATCCTCGAAAAGGTTGTGAGTCCTACCCGGAAAGATTGGTCGAGAAAATTGGATGATGCACTTTGGGCATATCGTACGGCTTACAAAACTCCACTTGGGATGACACCGTTTCGTTTGATTTATGGCAAGGCGTGTCATCTACCGGTTGAATTGGAGCATAATGCGTTTTGGGCAATTAAAAAGCTGAATTTCGATATTGAAGCGTGCAAGGAGAAACGAATGCTGCAACTCAACGAGCTCGATGAATTGAGATTGAATGCGTATGAAAGCAATCGTGTATACAAGGAGAAAACCAAGCGTTGGCACGATAACAAGATATTGCATCGAGAATTTCAAAAGGGGCAATTGGTTCTCCTCTACAACTCCCGTCTAAAGTTGTTTCCGGGAAAACTCAAGTCAAGATGGTCCGGACCGTTTACTATACTCGACGTATTTCCGCATGGCGCAGTCGAAGTATTGGACCCCGAGACCGAAAAATCGTTCAAGGTCAATGGACAACGCCTCAAGCATTATCATGGAGGGGAATTCAATCGCCAAGTGACTTCGGTCACGTTAGCTTGAACAAAGAAGCAGACAAAGTCCGGCTGAAGACTGTAAACTTAGCGCTTCTCGGGAGGCAACCCGAGCTTTCGTTTTTCGTTCTTTTATTTTATTTTCTTTTAATTTTTGTTTTTATTTATTTATCTTGTTAGTGTTAGTTTTTTTTTTTATTTAAAAAAAAAAAAAAAAAAAAAGTTTCAGGGGCACTAATAAGAAGTTTTTATTTTGCAGGGACCGAAATGCAATTATTGACACGGCCGTGCAAGAAAGAGGGCGAAATCTCACACGGCCGTGTGAAACTTCGGGGAGGCTACTGCCCAAAACCAGCTTTTGGCACAGCCGTGCGGATTTTAGGCCAAAATCTCGCACAGCCGTCTGAGATTCGAAGGGGCTACTGCCCAAATCCGGCTTTTGGCACGGCCGTGCGGATTGCAGGCCTAAATTCCGCACGGCCGTCCGAAAAAAAAAAAAAAAAAAAAAAAAAAAAAAGAAAAAAAATTAAAAAAAAAAAAAAAAAAATTAAAAAAAAAAAAAAAAAAAAAAAAAACGGGGCCGATTACCAAGGTTTTCCAACCCACAATTCTCACAATTCTAATGCTCATGCGCACGGTGGAGTTGGTGAGCAACCCGACGGTGGTCCCGACATTTAAACAGGTGTTTTCTATCCTTAAACTCCGGGCGAATCACATTGAGGGCAATGTGAATTTTAAGTTTGGGGGTGTTAACTACTTGTTTTCGTTTATGTGCGCTTTATGTGCGCTTTATTTGTTTTCGTTTGCATGCTTTAGTTTTGTTTTCGTTGCATCGATGAATTATGATGATGAGAGATGGTCAATGTTTGATGATGAGACTACTTGTTTTATGCTTTTAAGGAGTAGATATTTGTTTAGCTTTCGATTCAACGGAACGTAGAAGTGAATTATTGCTAGGAATCACACCTTGTGCATTGCTTTGGTTGAATGTTTTGCATTTTAAATTTGGAATTTATTTGTGCTCAATCATGCTTTGTTCGGTTTTAAATCTCACCTTAGGACATTTATGATACGAAGTGTTGGTAGTAAGTGATTTGGGATATGATTTGGGCCTTCTTTGAACCGTTTGAGCCTTTCAAGCCTACCTTTAAATTTTTATCCTTAGAACCTTGATTTGAGCCTCGGAGAGAAAAGGTGTTCTTTCTTTTAGCCAATATGTAGAAGGTAGAAAAGTGGAGATTTTTGAATAATTATCCCTTGGATTTCGGTCGAAATGTTTTATAAGATCGTTCTTCTTCTTCGAAAAAAAAAAAAAAAAAAAAATAGATAAAAAGAGAAATAGATATATATGTGCATCTTTATATATATATCTAAATTCTTCGATTAAAAAAAAAAAAAAAAAAAAAAAAAAAAAAGAAAAAGAAGAAGAAGAATAGATTAGAAGGGAGAAATAAGGACTAGTGGATGAATTGTGTTGAAAACTCGAGTCATTGCCTCAAGGCAAAAGTGTTGACGTGTGAATTTTGGAGAATCGAGTTTATTAAAGTCCCTAGAGGTGAATTCATTGTTTCAAACGCCTATCTCTCAAATTTTGGCGTAATCACCTCAATTCAAGAAAATTAGCCACACATTCCCATATTACCTACCTCGGACCAAAGAGCCTAACAATTGAAAGCCACAAAGTCCCAATGATCCCAAGAGCTTATTGTTCAATATTAGTTGAGTAGAATAATTTGGTGAGTATTTGGAGTCAAATATATGCATGTAAGTATAAATTCTTTCTTTCTTTAACTTGCAAATATTGGATACTTGAAGCAATTGTATGATTTGTGGTTTTTGGTAATAATGAGTGACTAAGTGCCGTTGAATGTTAAGCTTGCGAATACCTATGAATTGTCATCATAATTGCAAGTTCTGAAAACGCGAAGTTGACCCATCAATCTATGTAATGAGATGTATGGTTTTGTTTTGTGTTCTTAATTTGATTTTACTTGAGGACAAGCAAAAGTTCAAGTTTGGGGGTGTGTTAAGTGTATATTTATACACTTAATTATACCTTTTAATTGGAGCTTTTGGTGTGTTTTAATGATAATTGGTGCTTAAAATGGCTATTATTTGTATTTTAGGTGCAAATTGGAGAATTGACAACTTTTGGGGTGAAAACTGCAAATTCAGAGAAAAAGTGGGCCAAAAGTGAAAAAAATCAGATTTCCTGCAGAATTAAAGCCCGCGCGGCCGTGCGGATTTTAAAGCATAATCTCGCACGGCCGTCCGGATGGACGTGAAGGCGCAGTGAAGGAATTTTAATTACACAAGGAAACCCGCCCTATTATATTTTTGCACCCTATTTAAAGGCCAAGAGCACACAATTAGATCTATCTTTTACCTTTTATTTTTATTTGGAGTTTTTATCGTTTCTACACGAAATCGAGGAGCAAGAGAATGAAGACGAAGACTTGACGAATTTTCATCCTAGTTTCCTTTTTCCTTTTCTTTTCTGATTTTTATGAATTTCCGTATTTTTATTATGCTTTTCATTACGAACATGAGTAGCTAAGTTTTTATTCTAGGATTTTATTGGAACCCTATGTGGTGATTCGAACCTATTTTTCTACTTTTATGCAAGTTTAATTCTTCGATTATTTCTTCTATTTTGATCGTATTTAGTGCATGAGCGTAGCTAACTTATGTTGCTAGTTGTTATTGTTAGAATTGATTGACAGATCGTTTTAATAATTAGAACAGGGATAGAAGAGCCTTCGAGTAGTTTTTCACCGAATGCGTGTGTTGATTGCATGTATTATCGTAGACATACAGATAATACCTTAGGTAGCCGTTGTCGAGACTTGTTATTTAATGCTTTATTTATACTAGGTTTGCATAGACATATAGTGAATCTTTTATGAATAATAGGTTTATAACGCAGCGACAGCTGGTTATGAATAATTTCGTGTCTTGGGTTAATAATCGGGAATCGTAACTTGCATGATAGGAAATTAATTGGGTGAAGAATTATCGCATAGGGGGAAGATAAAATCCTAGATCCGTTTATTATTGATTTTTTCTCGTGTTTACTTGCGTTCTTAATTAGTTTAATTTATTTAGTTAATTAATTTGACAACCCTGCGTAGGCTGGATAAAAATCACAATTGTTAGGATTTGGTACTTAGGATTAAATAATTTGCGTATTCCCTGTGGGATCGACATCCGACTCTCACGAGTCTACTTTACTACTTGTTTGCGATACGTACACTTGCGTGTTGGTATTTAGCACCCAACAAGTATCGTCCTAACAAACCCCGACAGAGACGAATTCGAATATGCTCAACGATTCGAATTCACAACCTCAAACAACGTAGCTGAATACGAAGCACTAATAGAGGGAATCCGCCTCGCCTTAGCAGCCGGAGCGCGCAAGCTCCTAATCCAAAGCGACTCCCAGCTCATCGTTAACCAAGTACTCGGAGTGTACGAGGCCAAAGAAGACGCCATGGCCAAATACTTAGCTCTTGCACACACTCTCTTATCTAAGTTCGAGAGCTACGAGATAAGACAAGTACCTCGATCAAATAACATCCATGCTGACAAATTAGCTAGGCTAGGGAGCTCCATGGCCAGCATCGGAAGTCGGAAAGTGACGCTCCTCACCTCACATCAGCCGGAGATAAATTCGCCTACTGAAGTACACTACACCGAGGAGGAAGAACCATGCTGGTTGACTCCAATCTTGAAGTATCTCAAAAAAGGAGAACTTCCAACGGATCCCACCGACGCACGAAAATTAAAAACGAGATCCGCTCGATTCGTCATAGTGGGAGAAGAGTTGTACAAACGAGGGTTCTCATTCCCCTATCTCAAGTGCCTCGACCCAACCACATCGGATTATGTACTTAGAGAAGTACACAAAGGCATCTGCGGCAATCACTTGAGCGGGAGGACCTTAGCTCTCAAACTACTGAGGCAGGGCTACTATTGGCCAACGATGCATGAAGATACGAAAAGATTAGTCCGGAGGTGTAAGCCCTGCCAAGAGCATGCCAATATCACTCACATGCCAGCGGCGTTAATGCAACCAATTGACAGCCCCATCCCTTTCGCCCAATGGGGGATAGATTTAGTTGGACCATTCCCGCCCGCCACAGGAGGACGCAAATACCTCATTGTAGCAGTGGACTACTTCACCAAATGGGTGGAGGCTGAACCCTTAGCACGCATCCGAGAAGAAGAAGTCATCCAATTTCTATGGAAGAACATCGTGTGCCGCTTCGGAATCCCACGTTCCATCATCTCGGATAATGGAACCCAATTTTGCGGTGACAAAGTAAAAAATTGGTGCCTCGGCTTGGACATCAAGCAGTTCTTCACATCGGTAGCAAATCCACAAGCTAACGGCCAGACGGAGGTTACAAATCGCACCATCCTCCAACACCTTAAGACAAGGCTGGGAAGTGCCAAAGGAAAATGGGTGGAAGAATTGCCTAACGCCCTATGGGCTTATCGCACAACCCCACGCGCAGCAACCGGAGAATCGCCTTTCAATCTAGCTTTCGGCACGGAGGCTATAGCACCCGTGGAAATAGGTGAACCATCTTGGAGAATCACAAATTATGATCCAGCAACCAATGAAGAAGCTATGCGAGGAAGCCTAGACCTTGTAGATGAGCTACGAGAGATCGCATACATCCGGCAACAGATGTACAAGTCACGCATGGCCAAGGCATATAACTCCAAGGTCCGCCCTCGCTCCTTTCAAGTCGGAGATTTAGTCCTACGAAAAGCTGAAGCCTCTCACCCCATTGGTAAGCTTGACCCAAAGTGGGAAGGACCATATAAAATCACAAAAGTGGTCAACACTGGAGCATATCGCCTCGAGAACATTGACGGACACCCTATACCCAGAACATGGAATATAGGGAACCTCAAACGGTTCTACGCCTAAGGTATACATCTACCTTACTTCAGATCAGTCGAGATCATCACCCATATTTCTTCTATAGGAAAGTTACTTACGAATTGTCACCCATGCAGGCTCCACGACCTTCCACGTCACTCGTCTTGTAAAGTTGTTTCAACATGGTTGGACATTTGACACTACATAACAAGGTGCGTTAACACCCCACCTAAGCTGGGGGGCTAGTAATTTTTACTTACATCAGAAATTTATAATCACATCCCATCGTCTCCTTACAGATTGAGAACCTACTACGAGAAGACGTATATGAATCAATCAATGGTCCAAAGGTCGAAGACACTCCATACCACATCGCCAAGGATAACTATACTTCTACTAGATTTCAACATACTGATAATCTTATTTACTCTTACTAACGTGGAAAAATAATCTCACTAACAGGCATGACCGCACAACAACTCGCACCAACTCACGAGTTCATTTCATATCCGGAAATACGAAAAAAAAAATCAACCATCGTAGTAGGGTACGTGAAAATGCCACACAGACCACCACAGCTTCAATTACTAAACCCTCAATACAAGTGTTTAAGCAAATCCTCTTTTTCTCAATTATACTTGACAGGCACAGGAACGCCAAAAGAAGTCAGTCTACCATCAGCACAGTGAAACAAACGAATACAAGAAAGACGTGGAAGAAGAACAAGTGTAACACAATCACTTACAAAAATTCTATCGACAATTTATTTGTTTAGCGGTAGTTATTTACCTTCGCCTCGCGCGAACCTATCATATCATCTATTTATTTTCATTCGCCTCACATAGGCTTGTAACAATGCAACTTTGCTATCATTGAATAAATCAACTCCTTTTTGCTTTACTCTTTGTGCTATCACATCTACACGAGTTACCTCTTACCATGAATCCAATTCAAAACAACCTTAAAAACACTTAGAGAGACTTAGATAATCCATATAGCCTGGCCAGCTGAATTGTCTAAGCCCCTTTATTCTGTTTCACGAGGTGTTAATTTTAAAACGTGGCCACGGACAAATATATTTAAGACTCAAGCGGTCCGAACAAAGGGCACGACCCTTAACAAAAACCTTGGGAGACTGATCCCCTCCTCAAGTACATCGCGTATAATGCCAATGTAAATATATATAAGCAACGCATTAATTCTTGACAATGTCAAAATAAATAAATCGAAATATTAAATTTCAAAGTCAAACAAGGAAGAAAGTCAAATGAAATAGTAGTGGACATACCCATCTACATCAGCGATAAAAACATAGCCTTATCAATAGGGTAAAAGTCTATGGTTCGAGTGTCGCTCCCTCCCCTACTTCCCATTCTAAATTAATGACTTGAATTTACTAAAAAAAAAAATAATAATAATAATAATTGAATTGCATTCCTACAATGTATCATGTGCCTTTTGGTTTATTGCACTCAGCATCCTTATGTTTGCTCTAATTGTTTTTAAAATCATTATTGTGTTATTAACACTAGCAAAATCTCTTTTAAAAAATTATTTTTAGTAAAATATGCGCCCCTTAAACACTCACCGTGGCCATATTGCTAAAAAATGCATTATAAGAGTAGTCCTCATATTAATAACATAACAAGGATTTATGGAAATTCAATTTAAGACAAGGTACTAAATGTAATAAACTTCGTGTTTTTTAGGTGAAAATTTATGTAACAATCGAATGGAAATGTATTTCGGCAAGCTATGTCACATTTTTTTTTGAAAGGTAGACTTGAGTCTCGTCGTCTATTTTCGTTGTTCAAATTTGGACAATTTTGGTTCAGCCGTCAAATTAGGCTGCTGTTAAGGTGGATGGAATCATCACGTGACGTCCATATGGCAACCAAAATAATATGAGGTGGAACATGCACGCCCACATTATTCTCTCCACCTATTTTCCTCTGCCAAATTCATAATTTCTCTTTCTCATAAACCCTAGCAAACGTAAATTCCATCTATATTATATCCCTATATTCAGGTGAAACAAAGCAACATCACAATCGCTGTATTGAATCTTTCCGTTCTCACTATCGAGCATTGTTATATTCAGTTGAGATCAGAGAAGAATTTATTTTTATGAACTGAAATAAAGCAATGCGTTTTTCTTCGAATTTTAATCACCGTGGACAAATATTCATTGTCAACTTAGTTTTGGATATAACTTTTACTTATGAAGTACTTCATTGGTCAAATGTGTTCAATTTTGTGAGATTCTCTAT
This sequence comes from Erythranthe guttata, assembly GCF_000504015.1. The sequence continues at coordinate 592,807 of NW_012194788.1, read as the reverse complement.
GTGAGGAAAGATAGAAATAATTAATCTTCGATTTTTCACAAATATATGTTTTCTATGGATACAAATATGTCAAAGGTATTAGTTAAATGTCTTGCATCTACTTGTAAACCCTAAATAATGGTTGGAATTTAGAATAAGCCATCTTTCGTAACCATTCTTGAAAATGTTACTTTTTTCGTCTTCACGAATTGAATACATAAATTCCGTGTGTGCTTGTACCGTTCAAGCTATGTTGTTGAAATCAACGTTATACATTCAAGGAGTTATTTTTTATGTAATGATTACACAAGTTAGTTAATTTCATGACAAACATGACCGCTAGAATTAATAGTTAATGTTGCAGTATATTGATGCAGAAATATAAAGTATCAGGAAGAAATGAACTTTTATTGGAAACCATATTATGTATTAATAACATACCTATAATATTACTTTGTTGTCCACGGACTCTTACAAGAACAAAGTCGTCAATCTGCAGAATAAATACAAGGTCTTTCTTATTTTCAAAAACATTTCGGGATGTAAATAAATTAATAGGTAATATGATCAAAAACTTTTTCAGTTTCATATGGTGCCATATAAAATTGAAGGAAAATTATATATAAATTGTAATCATTATTGTTTCCGTGTTAATAACAAAGAGTTGTCGCGCGTGAGCTCCATGCATACCCAACAAATTATGAAGTTGATCTGCTGACGAACAGAACCAGTAATTATCCTCCTTTCTAGTAAATAAAAAAAAGAAAAAGTAACAACTAAGAATCGCAAGTAGTCTCACAAAGAACTCACTGTGAGCTCCGAAAAATTACGACGTTGATCTGCTGATGAACAGCCGGGACGGAAAGCGTCAAGCGTGAGTGACGACTGTGAATAAAATTAAACCAATAGAAAAATGCAAAAGTTAATTGCTATTGAAACATCAAGTGCTTTATTAAGCACCTCAAGGAATCTGCTATACTAGAAAAAATAGGGAATGCAAAATATTTTGTAAGCAAAGAGATGTTCCCTAAATTGCACTTCAAGCACATGAATAAAGTGAGGAAAATTGAAGTTTTAGTCATGTTTCAATTTTTACATACAATTATAACTTTGAAAATATAGTAATTTTTACAGCTTTAGGTAAAAGGACGAATCTGGCCCTCTTGAAACCCACAAAACTGGTTTCCCGTCACTCTTTGAGCCAAGAGGTAAATTAGGGTAGAAAATGCCAAGAAAATTGTAACTGGAAGGTGTAAAGTATTTTTATTTTTTTATTTTATTGTGTTTACAGTAACATTACAATAATGCACAATAATATTATTACGTTACTTCGTCAATAACTCAAACAGAAGAAAAAACCCAAAAAAATAATAATATTGATTGTGGTTGACAGTAGTATTATTGTGTTTACAGTTATTTTACTGTCAACGACAATAATATAATTACGTTGACTTGTCAACAAATCAAACAAAATGAAAAAAATAATACCAAAAAAATAATAATATTGTCGTTGACTCTAATTGTACTATCAACGACAGTACAATTATATAAATGTATTGTCAACGATAGTACAATTACCTAAATTAACTGTCAACGACAGTATAATTGCGTTAATTTACTGTCAGTGACAGTATAATTACTGTTAATGACAGCACAATTACGGTCAACGTTTATTGGCGGGCGTAAAAAAAATAATAATAAAAAAAACACTAACAAAAGTCAACGCCGGAAACCGGCGGCATAAAAATAATTTCTGAAAAAAAAAAAAAGTTGAAAACAAGAAGAAGTCAAAATTAGATTTTTGAGGTCAAAATTGATTAAATTGGGGTTACAATTAATAATTGGGTGTAAACCGTTGGGGGTAATTTTGTCATATACATTAATTTTTCCTTTATTTATAATATATATTAAATGAATGGGCTTATTGGCGAAAGTGATATGACCCCTGAACCTATAATAATAAAGATGGTTGATCAGAAACTTATGCACAAAAATCCCATTTATTATTTTCAACACTTAGCAAACCGATTTTGTTTTTTATAATAATTACTGATTTTGAAAATTCATTACAGTTATATAATTTTAAAAATTCACAATAAAAATATTTAAAAAATTTAGATGTTCAAGTTGTGATTTCGAACTTTTGAATGCATTAAACATAAATCCGTATTCTTTTACTTGTAGAATTAGATTATTGAAATAATAAAATTGAGATTTTGAAAGGTTCTTTTATTTGTATTAGTATCAACGTTGTAAAAAGCGGTAACCGGTCAGAGGCGGTTTGGCACCGACTTACGATTAACCGGTGCGGCGATGATTATTCGATGATAAATTAGAAATAAATCGGTTTTTAAAATTTAATATAATATATTTCGAGATATTATTTATAAATACTCAAAACATATATAAAAAGATATTTAAACACACTTATATCTCCATCGTGTATATATCCTAATAACATCATCGAAGTTTTCTAATGATAAGATCATAATACTTAAAAATATCCTTATAAAATATAAATAAAAAGGCAATTTTTTTAAATTTAAATTTATTCTTAAATATTTCAGGCATACATGATTAGGTTCTTTAACAATAACAGTTAACATAAACAAAATAAAGCATAAACTTAATTTTTTTTATTAAAATCCCAATATTTATTTTGAATTAAAAAAGTAAACACGTAAAAGAAAAAAAAAACCAATTTTTGCCACCTAAGTTTGACCATCCTTCAAGGTTTGACCGCCTCGACCACCTCAACCTGCCTTAGACCGCCTAAACCGCCTTATAGGCAAAAATTCAAATTTTCAAACCTTTACACTAAAATCGTAAAGATTTGGGACCGCCTCAGAGACCAATTAATCGGCATCCTCGACCGATTTTTAGAACACTGAATAATATTAGTATTATTATTAGTATTCTTCTTAGTATTAGTAATATGTGGTATTCTTCATGTTCAACCCATCGTTCAGTCAAGGTAGTGACATATGCATCTTATCTCTTTTTTGGAATATTTGCAAGTGTATTGTTTGAGTATTGAACATCACTGGTTGGACGTCGGTTATGATAAAGTTGCATGTTATTTGAATTTCTATATGCTACTATATTTGTTGTAAAATGGTAATTTTGCATATGATTCACATAGTGTAGCGAATTGTATTCCATGAAATAGTTGTACTATATGTTTCAAATTATTTCACTTAATTTTCATATCGTGTTTTAGCTTCGTATTTTCTTCTTTCTAATTCTTAATTGCGTTTCATATGTGACAGCTCTGAATTTAAAGATAAAGTTTATCTTCTTTTTCCTTTCATTATTGATGTGCCTAATTGGGCTTTAACTCAAAAAGCTCATGATGCTCATTCAAAGGAAAAGCCCAACACAAAAAGGCCCTTACTTAAGAATTTCATAAGAAACTTATGGGAAGATATCTAATGTTTTTTGTACCAATTGGTTTTCTACAAGAAAACCATACTAAACTCTACCTATAAATATGTGTTATCATCCACATAACAAGGTACGCACTAATTAGGCAATTAATTAATATTAATTGTTTATATTGTGATAGTTTTCTGACTTGAGCGTGGGAGGAAAATCGTCGGGCCACCCCCGGCGTGTCACCTAGTGTTTTCAACTGTTTTGTAAATTAACGAGTGGAGCGGTGGAGCGGTCCCTTCGACTACCTCTGACGCGTGACAGTGACTCTCGGCATTCTCTACCCTTTTTGGCTCAAAGACTCTTGGGTTGCCCAATAGACATTTGAGCAGCATCAATTATATTTTACTTGAATTAATTTTGTTACAAAAAGATAGTCTTTTACTTATAATTATTTTTCTTCTTTTCAAACTGATCTCCGTGCATCGCACGGGTGAAATACTAGTTTTGTATATAATAATTAGAAGTGTATTAGAATATTTTGGTTTTGTTTCCATTTTATTTTTATTCTTTTCTGGAAACGAATTCGTGTTGGTTAAGTTTTTTAAAAGTAATTCCCAATACAACAAAATATAAAAAAAAATGGCTACAATAAAAAATGTCTTCACTAAATAACAAACAAACATCACTTTATGTGTCAAATTCTTCTTCTAAAATATTTTTTTCCAACAACTTTAAATATGATTTAACTATTACAATGTATTTTGTTTCCTCTCAAATTATAAATAAACATTACTTTCTTTCTCAAATTATTTTCCTCATAACATACTTTCCCAAAATAAGATGAAAATAACTGCCAAAAACGATTCCAAACATTACTTTAATGCCACATGATCATTATCAAATTAAGTTTTATCATTGAAATCATTAATGAATAAGGTAAGTGTTGCATTTGTAACTTTAAGGGGTTAGTGTTACCGACTATATACTTAAAAGGGTGCAAACTGTACTTCACCCTAGACAATAAGATGAAAATATTTATTTGAAGTTGAATATATGATATTTTATTTGCTGGAGAATTTTTAAATTTATATTACTTTGTGAAACATATATAAGATACTTATTTTTAACCAATTATTAGAATCTTATTTTCCATATATCGCATGGTCGAAATTATTAAATGTAGGAGCTTATAAGATGTTTTAAATATGTTTAGCCAAACAGGCTCTAAGCTCTACTTCTCTTATCCATTGGGTCTTTACAAATAAGCCCATCAATGGGTACTTATTCATAAAGAGATCCAGACAAAAAACTCATTTACAAATAAGTCCACACATGGTCCAGATTTTTGTAAAAGACTAAAATAACTCCTCATACTTTAATATGCTTCAATTTCATCATTAATTTAATTTAACCTCAATTTGACGCTAAATTTCACAAATTATTCAATTTTGACCGAAAACTTTTTTTTTTTCGAAATTCTTTTTTGCCGCCGGATTCCGGCGTTGACTTTTTGATTTTTTTTTCCAGATTTTTTCGCCGGTTTCTGGCGTTCGACTTTTTTTCGTTTAAACAGCAATATTGATGTGATTGACAATAATATTAACTATATTACTGTTTAACACAGTAATATTGCTCTATTAATCTCTAGCACAGTAATATTAACACAACAAAACTCATTGTTATTGTGTAATAGAGTAATATTACTAAGTTGACCGTTCAACAAATGTAAACATAATAAAAAGGCAAAAGAATTAATAATACTATGAGTGACAGTAATATTACTATAACAACATTAATATAACCGTCAACCACAGTAATATTACAATAATAGACAGTAATATTATTATGTAATATTGATGTGGTTGACAACAATATTACTATAACAACAGTAATATTACCGCCAACCACAATAATATTATTGTGTTTACAGTAATATTACAATAATAGACAGTAATATTATTACGTTATTCCGTGAATAACTCAAACAAAACAAAAAACCCCAAAAAATAATAATATTGATGTTGTTGACAGTAATATTATTGTGTTTACAGTTATTTTACTGTCAACGACAGTAATATAATTACGTCGACTTGTCAACAAATCAAAAAAAAATAAAAAACAAAAATAAAATACAAAATAATAATATTACGTTAATTTACTGTCAACGGCAGAACAATTACATAAATGTATTGTCACCTGCAGTACAATTACGTTAATTAACTGTCATTGACAGTATAATTACGTTAATTTACTGCCAGTGACAGCATAATTACGGTCAACGTTTAGCGGCGAACGTTAAAAAAAAAACAACAAAAAAAAAAGAAAAAAAAACTAAAAAAAACAGTAAAAAAAGTCAACGCCGGAATCCGGCAGCAAAAAAAAATTTGAAAAAAAAGAGTCAAAATTGGATTTTTGTGGTCAAAATTGGATTTTTGTGGACAAAATTGATTAAATTGGGGTTACAATTAAGAATTTGGTATAAATGGTTGTGAGTAATATTGACATATACATGAGTGTTTCTTTATTTATAATAAATATTAAAAGAATGGACTTATTGGAAACAGATATAGCCCCTAAACCTAGAAATAATAAAGATGCTTGGTTGGGCACTTATGCACAAAAATCCCTTATCCATTAATTAGAAGGTCGCAAAGGGTGAACTATTGGATGGAGTAAGAGAGCTTAGTTTGACTCGGTTGGAATTCCCTTACCATATCAGAAAAAGTAATGATGCCGAACTTCCCCGGTGACCAGCCTTTTTATACGATAGGAAAATGTAGATACGATATCAGAAAATGTAGATACGATAGGAAGTCCGCCTGTTGAGGCAGTGACCGAGCGACTACAGGCGACGACGACAACTCCCGGCCTTGAGGATTTTCCTTTTTATTTTCGTCTGCTGATGAGGACTGGAAAAAATATTTAATGCTGGTTATTAACATAAGAACGAATTTTGAAGGAAAAAAAGTT
>NW_012194788.1:563843-583385 GCF_000504015.1 Erythranthe guttata | reverse complement strand
AAAAAAAGAAAAAAAAAAAAAAAAAAAAAAAAAAAAAAAAAAAAAAAGGAAAAGAAACTGTTGAGAGGCAGGCAGCTGGCATCTTACCGAGTGCCGTTTGCACACAGGCCAAGACAGTCATATTAATTAAAATATTTTTTTTCTAAGAAAAACAATTCAAAAAAAAAAAGTCAACGCCGGAGTTTGGCGGTCTCCGGCGGTCAACGCCGGAATCTGGCCGGAATCTTGCCGGAAAAAAAATATTTCAGAAAAAAATTTATTTTCTGAAAAAAAAAAGTTTTGGGGCTTAATGTCATATATTTGTTCAAATTCGGGGTCAATGTGTAATATTAAGGAAGTTAGAGTATAATGGGTGGAATTGATAAGAATTATATTATTGAGGGTGGTATTTTAGACTAAAGACATGGGGATGGAATTAATTGAGAAACTATTTATTTTTTGGACTAAAATGCATTTAAGTCCCATGTGATGGGCCTTTTTGCCATTTGCCCATATATATATATATATATATATATATATGAGTCAACTGCAAAAACTACCCCTGTGTAATCTCTAAATAGCGAAAACCCCCCAATGATAAATAAACTAGCAAAACCCCCCCTGTGAAATTATTTAAATAGCACACTCGACCCATTTTTCATTTAAGGGTTGACTTCATATAAAAAAACCCAAATACCCCCGGGATTTTGCAATTAATAAATTCTTATATTTTTTAAATATTTTAATTATTTTATTTTTGTTAAATCTTAATTTTAAAGGTACAATGACGTCTTTAATTTATTTTTATTTTTATTATCACATGATTTTTGTATATATTTTCTATTATCCCTACATCAAAAGAAAACTTAAATTTCATTATTATGTATTTAAAAAAATATATACTTAATTTGATTAACAGATTTTTAATATTTTTTCAATTAAATTATTTACTATTTTTTTAACAATATTTTAATTTTTAAACAATCAAATTAAAAAGAAAATATATATATATATATATATATATATATATATATATATATATATATATATATATATATATATATATATATATATATATATATATATATATATATATATATATATATATATATATATATATATATATATATATATATATATATATATATATATATATATATATATATATATATATATATATATATATATATATATATATATATATATATATATATATATATATATATATACAATGTTTTGAAAACCGGACCGGACATCGAACCGGACGCACCACCGGGTCACGGTTCGACCGGTTCAACCGAGGTTCGACCGGGTTTTTCACTTTATTTTTTATATATATAATTATTTATTTATTTAATACCTTAAATGTAATATTTTTTATATTCCTTTCCAATATTTTCTACTTTATTATCCAACTTACTCCATTTAAAAAAAAATCATTTTTTATTTTATAATCATTTTTTACTCCTCTCTTCTCTCTCCTCTCTCCTCTCTCTATCTTCTTTCTTCTTCCTCATCATTCACGCACAAGCCTCCAACCCCCTGCTCTTCTTCCCTTCTTTTCTTTTTCTTTCTTTCGTCTCCCTGTGTTTATTATTTTTTCTCTCCATTTCCATACATATACTTTGTTTTCTCCACTTTGATTTTTTTCATTTTTCTCTTTATTTTCTTTTTCACCTTATTCCTCTTCTTTTCTTCAATCAATAGATATTGTTGCCACCACTTCGATTGAGCAAAATACGACCTAAATCTGCCTAGATCTAATCACCGACAAGATTCACTCACCCACGAGCAATTTCGAACCAGATCCGGCCACGAAACATGCTTTTGAGCAAAAACCCGGTTCTTGGACTGGTTCCCGGGTTTTCCGGTTCTTACCGGTCGAACCGGGTTTGGGGTAGTTGACCCGGGTTTTTGGTTTTTTTGGGTTTTCACCTCTAACCGGACCGGACAAGGCGCCGGTTTGCGGTTGAACTGGTCGAACCGGCCGGTCCGGTCCGGTTTTGTTGGGTGCTAAATACCAACACACAAGTGTACGTATCGCAAACAAGTAGTAAAGTAGACTCGTGAGAGTCGGATGTCGATCCCACAGGGAATACGCAAATTATTTAATCCTAAGTACCAAATTTTAACAATTACGATTTTTATCCAGCCTACGCAAGTTTGTCAAATTAATTAACTAAATAAATTAAACTAATTAAGAAAGCAATTAAACACGAGAAAATATCAATATAAAACGGATCTAGGATTTTATCTTCCCCTTATGCGATAATTCTTCACCCAATTAATCTTCTATCATGCAAGTTATGATTCCCGATTATTAACCCAAGACACGAAATTACTCATAACCAGCTGTCGCTGTATTATAAGCCTATTATTCATAAAAGATTCACTATATGTCTATGCAAACCTAGTATGAATAAAGCATTAAATAACAAGTCTCGAAAACGGCTACCTAAGGTATTATCTGTATGTCTACGATAATACATGCAATCAACACACGCATTCGGTGAAAAACTACTCGAAGGCTCTTCTATCCCTGTTCTAATTATTAAAACGATCTGTCAATCAATTCTAACAATAACTAATAGCAACATAAATTAGCTACGTTCATGCGCTAAATAAGATCAAGATAGAAGAAATAATCGAAGAATTAAACTTGCATAAAAGTAGAAACATAGGTTCGAATCACCACATAGGGTTCCAATAAAATCCTAGAATAAAAACTTAGCTACTCGTAATTCTTATGATAAACAAAATAAAAATAAAAGAAATAAGAAAAACTATGCTTGAGTCTTCGTTGATCTTCGTTCTTCGTGTTTTGTGGTGTAAAATTTCGTGCTTATGGTGTAGAGACTTGTTGCTTTTATAGGCTTTTCTTGATAAGGAAGTAGTGGAAACCTAATAGGAATCAATTTTCGCCACTTTCCCCCATCAGGATTTGTTCGTCAATTTGTGCCATGTTGGAGTTCGAATTTTGGAATGTTGTGTAAATAAGAATTGTAGCCCTTGAAATTAGCTTTCCAATGCCGTCAAAATCACCTAATTCAGAGTTCGTATGAGAGAGATGTGCTCGAAATCGTGGACACTGTCAAAGCTGTGGCGAGATTCCTTCTTCCAATTTGATTTGTTTCATTATTTACAACTTTTTCCTTTCTTTTTGATCTTTTTTTCCTTCATGACACCTAATTCTCGTTTTTCACCTATAAAACACAAAATCAATCAATTAAAGCACAAATATAATTAAATCTAAACAAAACATCCACGTAAAGTAAACGTATTGAGTGTAATATCTACACTCAACACACCCCCAAACTTGAACTTTTGCTTGTCCTCAAGCAAAATCTAATCGTAAGCAAATGACTCAACTACCGCATCTCATCACATAGATCAATGACCAACTTCATGTTTTCAGAACTTGTAATTATAATGAAAATTCGTAGGCATTCGCAAGCTCAAAATTCAAAAGCACTTAGTCACTTACCATAGCCAAAAACAACAAATCATGCAATTGCTTCAAGCATCCAATATTTGTAAATTAAAGATAGAAAAAATTTATGCTTACATGCATATGTTTGACTTTAAATACTCACCAAATTATTCTACTCTACTAATATCGAACATTTAGCTATTGGGATCATTGGGGCTTTTTGGCTTTCAATTGTTAGGCTTTTTGGTTCGAGGTAGGAAATATGGGTATATGTGGCTATTCTTCTTGAATTGAGGTGATTACGCCAAAATTTGAAAGATAGGCGTTTGAAACAATGAATTCACCTTTAAGGACTTTAATAAACTCGATTCTTAAGAGTTCAAAAGTCTCCACTTTTGATCTTAAGACAATAGATCGAGCTTTCAAAACAATTCAACAACTAGTCCTTACTTCTCCCATCTAGTCTCTTCTTCTTCTCTTTTTTTTTTTTTTTTTTTTTTTTTTATATATATATATATAGATGCATGTATATATTTTTCTTATTCTTTTTTTTTTCTCTCTCTCTTTTTTATTTTTATTCTTTTTTTTTTCAGGGAAGAAGAAGAAGGACCTTATAAAAAATTTCAACCGAACTCCAAGGGGTAATTTTTCAAGAATCTCCATCTATTCTACCTTATACACATTGGATAAAAGAAAGAACACCTTTTCTCCGAGGCTCAAATCAAGGTTTTAAGGAAAATTTCGATAAAAAGGTCGGCTTGAAAGGCTCAAACGGATCAAAGAAGGCCCAAATCATATCCCAAATCACTCACTACTCAATACTTCGTATCATAAATTTCCTAAGGTGAGGTCTAAAACCGAACATAGCATGATCTAACACAAATTAACTCCAAATTTAAAATACAAAACATTCAACCAAAACAATGCACAAAGAGTGATTCCTAGCAATAATTCGTTTCTAAGTTCCGTTGAATCGAAAGCTAAACAAACATATAATCATCATACAAAACAAGCAATCTCATCATCAAACAGTGATCATCTCTCATAATTATAATTCATCGATGCATTCGACTCAAGCAAATTTTTTTTTAAGAAAACAATAAATAAACGAAAAAAAAAATCCTAAGGCATGCAAACTAAAAAAAATTAAAGCACATAAAAACAAGTAATTTTCCACCCCCAAACTTAAAATTTACATTGTCCTCAATGCAATTAGAACAAAGTTCAAGGATAGAATACACCTGATTAGTCGGAAGGTCCTACTCCGGGATGCACTCTTTGATGTTCGTTTAATCCACATTTAACGTCCGATCCCTTAGTTTTTGATTTTCGACCTAAAAATTAAAACAAGATTAAATTGTTAGTTTGCGCATGCTAAAATCCTAAGAAAAATAAAAATAAATAAAAATACGAAAATCGATAAATGCTTGGGTTGCCTCCCGAGAAGCGCTAAGTTTTAAGTCTTCAGCCAGACTTTGCTTCTTAAAACTGTTATGTCCAATCCAAAGCCTTGTAGATTGCGCGTCCATCCATGAGCTCTATCACTTCAATTGCAACCAAGGCATGGATAGCATTGCAATATATCAGGGTCCACCTTAGCTTGTAGTCTTTCTTGGTTGTAATCAATCGGTACGAAGCTAAGATGGGATCTTCATCACCCGCTCCCTCAAATCGGTACACAAAAACCTCACATCCGCGTATAACCTCCACTTCAAACACATTCGTCTTCTCATCAACCTCTATTGATGCCTTCAAATCTACATTTAGATCAATGACAGGGTCCACAACTAGAACATCTTCAATCATTACATCCATCTCCTTCTTCTCTTGTTCTGAGGCATCTTCGTGGTTTAGCTCGATTGCCTTCTCAGATTCATCATGCTCAAGTGTCTTCGTAATTTCTATTTCTCTCATATCGACACTATTTTCTGGACATAGAAGATTTTTCTCACCGCAGGCTTCACCCGAATTTTCTTTGATATAACCATTGCAGATTTCGTCTGGAATATTTTCAAGAGATTCAGATTTTAATTTGAGAGTCATCTCTTCCAGTTGTATCTCCATGTTTTGAAATGATGCTTGAGTGGACTTCATGAATTCGGCAATAAGGGATACCAAATCAAGTTGTTCATCAGTGGTCTGCTGCTGCATTGGATAATAATTTTGAAAATCATCAATTTGTGGCTCTCTATGTTGAAACTCGTTCAAATCTTGGTCTTGAAAGCTTTGCTCGTATGTGTTTGTGTAAGTGTTCCAATAACCTCCGTTGGTAATTTCGACGAAATTTGTCGCCTTTGGTGATCCCCAACATTGATCGGAATAATGATTTCCACCACATGCGGAACAAAACGGAGGCATAACATAGGTGTTTTGGAGATATTCGTCAGTTGGAAGCCATTCATAACCCGTTTGAGGTGCCCCAACATTGTAACCAGACATGTAACAAAAAAAAAAAAAAAAAATATCATCAAAATTAAAAATTAAAATTAAAATTAAAATTAAATGGCTGAAGTAAGAAAAATTGCTCAAATTTGATATTAGAATAAATAAATAATTTAGCCGTATTCCCCGGCAACGGCGCCAAAAACTTGTTGGGTGCTAAATACCAACACGCAAGTGTACGTATCGCAAACAAGTAGTAAAGTAGACTCGTGAGAGTCGGACGTCGATCCCACAGGGAATACGCAAATTATTTAATCCTAAGTACCAAATTTAACAATTACGATTTTAATCCAGCCTACGCAAGTTTGTCAAATTAATTAACTAAATAAATTAAACTAATTAAGAAAGCAATTAAACACGAGAAAATATCAATATAAAACGGATCTAGGATTTTATCTCCCCCCTATGCGATAATTCTTCACCCAATTAATCTTCTATCATGCAAGTTATGATTCCCGATTATTAACCCAAGACACGAAATTACTCATAACCAGCTGTCGCTGTATTATAAGCCTATTATTCATAAAAGATTCACTATATGTCTATGCAAACCTAGTATGAATAAAGCATTAAATAACAAGTCTCGAAAACGGCTACCTAAGGTATTATCTGTATGTCTACGATAATACATGCAATCAACACACGCATTCGGTGAAAAACTACTCGAAGGCTCTTCTATCCCTGTTCTAATTATTAAAACGATCTGTCAATCAATTCTAACAATAACTAATAGCAACATAAATTAGCTACGTTCATGCGCTAAATAAGATCAAGATAGAAGAAATAATCGAAGAATTAAACTTGCATAAAAGTAGAAAAATAGGTTCGAATCACCACATAGGGTTCCAATAAAATCCTAGAATAAAAACTTAGCTACTCGTAATTCTTATGATAAACAAAATAAAAATAAAAGAAATAAGAAAAACTATGCTTGAGTCTTCGTTGATCTTCGTTCTTCGTGTTTTGTGGTGTAAAATTTCGTGCTTTTGGTGTAGAGACTTGTTGCTTTTATAGGCTTTTCTTGATAAGGAAGTAGTGGAAACCTAATAGGAATCAATTTTCGCCACTTTCCCCCATCAGGATTTGTTCGTCAATTTGTGCCATGTTGGAGTTCGAATTTTGGAATGTTGTGTAAATAAGAATTGTAGCCCTTGAAATTAGCTTTCCAATGCCGTCAAAATTACCTAATTCGAAGTTCGTATGAGAGAGATATGCTCGAAATCGTGGACACTGTCAAAGCTGTGGCGAGATTCCTTCTTCCAATTTGATTTGTTTCCTTATTTACAACTTTTTCCTTTCTTTTTGATCTTTTTTTCCTTCATGACACCTAATTCTCGTTTTTCACCTATAAAACACAAAATCAATCAATTAAAGCACAAATATAATTAAATCTAAACAAAAGATCCACGTAAAGTAAACATATTGAGTGTAATATCTACACTCAACAGGTTTTCAAAACATTTTATATATATATATATATATATATATATATATATATATATATATATATATATATATATATATATATATATATATACATACGAGCTTAGCACAGACGCCCTAAGTTATTTCTAATTGTTGAAAAAGTCTTGTGTTAAAAATATTAACAAAACCCCTCTATGTTTTATTTTAAAAAACTAACAACCCCTTATTTAAAAATTAGTTGGTGATACTTACGTGAAATGATTGTAATATTTCTAGTTAGTTTTTAATAAAAGAAATATAAATTAAGATAAAAAAAATACATAAAAGAAAAACTGGTTGATTTTTCCTTCCGTATTACTCATCTTTCCGCAACAAACTATGCCAAAGAAAAACACCAGACCCCACCAAACCCAACAAATTCTGTTAAATTCTTCCTTAATGAAATAGCAAACACATTCATCTTCTTCATAGCTTCCATGGTTTCAGTGAGCTTTGAGTTATCGAGAGTAGTGAATTCCATGTTTTGGATTATCGAAAATGGTGAATTTAAGGGTCAAAATCGAAGTTTTTTCTTCCAATCTTTTACATGGAAAAAAAGATCACTTAAGGCTCTGTCTTATCCCCTTTTTATTTTTCTGGATTTGCAACAAAAAAGAGCTTGAGGATCTGGGTTTGGTTGATGGGTCTGGAAAGATGGCCTTTTTGAAAATAAGAAGAACTGAATTGAAAATTTTGAAAACTTCATTTTGGTGCTGAAAATTTTGGGGTGAATCTGTATTTTTAAAAGGGTAAAATTCATTTTGCACCCTTGTACAATGCGAAAGGTAACATTTACCCCCTATGTATTGAAAACATCAAACACCCCATACTGCTAGTTTTTTTCATAATTCCGTTAGTCAAACCTTTTGACTAGCTGTTGCTAAGAGTTGTTGGTTGTTTTTCACGAAAATACCCCAAAAAAACTCTCTTGATAGGTTTCTAAATTTTTGCCCATTTTTCACCACTTTTTTTCGCTCTTTTCAACCCTTTTTTTTACTCTATTCAGTCATTTTTTTTACTCTTATCATCTTTTTTCTTTATTCTTTATGCCTAATAAATCGAAAAGTCGAATCAATAAATCAATAAAAATGAAGCTTTGCAGATCATGAATGCAAAACCCACAATAAAAAAACTAAAAACCCCTAAAATCTAAAAGAAAACCTAAAATTAAAATAAAACCCTATAAAAGAATGGAAAATTAAAAACCAAGCTTTCATATTATAATGGCAAAACATCCCAAAAAATAAAATTGAAAATTCCTAAAAGCGAACAATAAAATCGACAAAAAAACATAATTGAAATGAACGCTAAAACTCGTTAACTATCCACAAAAATAAAATTTAAAAAATCAGGGATTATATCATACATAAAGCAGGTTAAAAGAGACATTTCTGCTCAAATTTAACTCCGTTAAAACTTTAACCATTGGCCGTCAAAAATAGGGAGGTGTTTGAGTTTTTTAATACTTCAGGGGGTAAATGATACCTTTAGTATAGTACATGGGTGCAAAATGAATTTTACCCTTTTTAAAACTTCTAATATAAAGGGTATTTAGGTCATTTCAAGTTCAAAAACGCAACCCCTTCCGCACATACGGCGAGCGTAGCGCAGGCCCGGCCCTAGGCTATAGGCAACTTTGGCCTATGCCTAGGGCCCCCAACTTATGAGTATTATAGTTGGGGCCCCAAAAATTTATGTTAATATAATTAGGGCCCCCAAATATAAAATAAAATTTATATTTTTCTTATTTAAAAAAATATTAATATATATATATATATATATATATATATATATATATATATATATATATATATATATATATATATATATATATATAGCCTGAATTTTGTATAAAAAATTATATACTAATTAATAATTTTAATACATGTATTTAAACTAAAATAAAAATATCCAAAATATTTAATTTTATATTAAAAAATTAATGTAAAGGGCCCCAAATTTATTATTTTGCCTAGGGCCCCATATGGACTTGAGCCGGCCCTGGCGTAGCGCACGATAACCTGTCAGGGGCCTTTTTAGCTTTGACTAACTTTCATAAGGGGGTCCTTGCTAAATTTTTTTTCATGGTTTTCGGCAATTAGAGATTTCACATGTGTAGTTTTTGGAAAAAAAACCATATATATATATATATATATATATATATTCATATTTGCCTATGCTTGGGTAGTAATTTTTTATTCAATTTAGTTTAGGATGAATAACACGTAATCCACGTAACCCCAGTGGTTTTGCCTTTTCACACGTTACTCTCTCTCAATGCCAGGCCTCCGTAAGCACATAACAGCTTCAAATGAGTTTAATTTTTATGTGACCAACGTATAAAAAGACTATATTACCCTTCGAAATCAGACGTAGTTGGATCTGTATCAAGAGGTGCTTTATTTGTTCATTAAAAAATATTTATGCATTGTTATTATAAAAAATATTTCTTCAGTTAAGTCTTGATTTATGCATTGTTACTGCTCTATCACTCAAAATATTTTAATAAAGTTCATTTTATTACTCCTAAAATCTTGAAGCGCGTTCTTACTTTAGAGACACGAGTCGAATTTTGAATGAGTCTGCTGTTTTGTTCGACTTTCAATGGAATAGTATATCTCCGAGGAAAGAATTTCACATGAACTTTAATTTTAAATCTTAAAATTGTTACAATAGGAAATATTTCATTTTTTTTTTCTTCCGTTTTCATATTCTGGCTAGCAGGTTAATTAGTTAGCAGTGCATTTGTAATATGGGGGAATATGTCAAACACCCTTCATTGGGTTTTTTATTCTTGATAAATCCTTAATTAATTAATGGTATTTGAGATAAATCCATTGGACTTAATAACCCATATATACCCCTACTTATTAATATAATTATTAAATTAAATATTAAGGTAAATTAATACCAAATCTCTCCCAAAAATAAATCAATTCCAAATCAATCCCAAAATCACATTGCCGTATAAATTCGCCCCTCTTCCCCCAAATCACGGTAGAAAACATAACCGTATAATATGCAGTCTTTTTTTTTTTTAAATAGTTTTTTTTATATTAATTTAAAACATAATTTTTTTTTTTTACTTTTTTAAATGGTTCATATTTAAAAAAAAATTAAAATCCACTACATACACATCGAAAACCACTAAATTTATCGAAAACCACTATGAAATTAAAGTAAAAATTACTATAAAATAAGAATAATCCACATTAATATTAACATAATCCACTATGTAATTAGTGAAAACCACTATGTAATTAACAAATTTCATTAAAAAAATTCACTTAAACCTATCAATTAACAAAAACCACTATTAAATTAACGAAAACCACTCTGTAATTAGCGAAAACCACTGTATAACTACAAGACTCTCAGCCCCATCTCCCGGACACCACAACCACCACCTCTGCTCCGCCATCCTCTTGATCTTCTCCAACCAACAGCCCCATCTCCCAATTAAGCTTTAAGCTTTTTTCTTTCATTATTCTTCAAGCTCAAAACTTGGGCGAAGACCCACCAAAAACTTGATGTCCCCGCTGCGCAAAACTTGACGAAGACCCACCAAAAATCAGCCAGATGCTGCAAAGAGAAATGGGAAAACATAAACAAATACTTCAAGAAGGTGAAAGAGAGCAACAAGAAGAGACCCGAAGATTCCAAAACCTGCCCCTACTTCCACCAGCTCGACGCCATTTACAGAGAGAGAGGTTCCAAATCCGACGTCGTTTCGTTTCCGGGTTACGGGTTGAATCCGGATGATAACAACCCGATGATGCTGCCGCCGCCCATTATGGCCCGACCCGAACAGCAGTGGCCACTCCCGCCCGACGAGCAACGGCAGCCGCCCGATCAGTTTCAGGATAACGAGAGCGATCAAGACGACGAAGAAGACGATGGTGATGGAGATGAAGACGATGAAGAAGATGAAGCGCAGTGTTTTGAGATTGTTATCAACAAGCAGCAATCTTCAGTTACGATGACGAACGCAGCCGATTAGTGATAGTTGTAGAGAGACAGATCTAGGGTTTGGGTGTGGGAGTTAACAGAGAAATATTGAATAACTGAGTATAAAATATAAAATATAAAATATAAATAAACATGATAAGAGAAAAGGTTATAATTGTCAAACTATATTAACTTTTATTAATTTTAATTGTTTTGGATTTAACTCAAAAATAAGAAAAAAATTTGGACTCATTGTAATTAGAGGGGGCTAACGAGGGGTGTTTGTCAAATTATCCCTTGTAATATATATGACGCAGAACAGAAGTACGGTAAAAAATAATTTCTACGAATTAATCCTATAGAACAAACATTCGGAATCCACCGAAAACTCTGGAATCCACCAGAAAAATAGAGAAAACTCTAAATATTTTATTAAAATTCGAATTTTTTTTCAAAATAAAGTCCCAAGGCAGCTATTTATACTAAAAAACTGAAAACCCAAATTAAACTAAGAAAATACTAAAAATTACCAAAAACGTCAAAAACGAGTTAGAGTCTGATTCTAGTAGATCTCGTAATTTTGGGAACAACCCAATTTACGGAATCCTAATCCGATTTTTCTATGATTTGATATTAATTTTCTAAAACTTGCCTAAAATAGCAAAAACGAACTTTTGGGAGTCTAAACGACGTTGGATTGCTGAAATTTGACGTGTTCGCTCATGAGTTTTGTTCCTTGCGCCGTTTCACTTGAGATAGAGTTCGTTTCGTACTCAAATACAATTTGAGTTCGTCGAAAACCCTTATTTTTCTATAATTTCTTTCGATATTTCGACCAATGCCCATTAATAACTCTTCTCCGAATTAAATAGTTATTTTGCAACACGAATCCAATTTGACATTCCTTATCAATCTCATCTTCTTCAAAATAGCTCGACCTCGAGCTATGATCAAAATATAACGATGCATATTTCTTTGCAAACAACTTCAAGTGCTCCACCAAGCTTCCAGACACAAAAATCTCGCTTACAAAATCTTCCTCCAAACGAGGCATTAGAAAAACTGGCTTCTTAATCGAAAATTTCAATGGCTCCACCGATTTCTCCGATACAATAACATCACAGCAAACACTATCTGCAATTAGATCACATACCTCCACGCAATCCACTTGTCCCTTCTCTTCTCGTGCGCCTTCCTTTCCTTGAACAAATTTTACAACTTCAAATTCTTCCTCAAATTTGTTTTTAACACCCTCTTTAAACTCATCGACTCCCTCTTCAACCTTGCTAACGTTCTCTTCTACACCGTTAAAGCTCTCTTCGACTTTGTTGATGCTCTCTTCAACCTCGTTGACTCTCCCTTCAACTTCATCGACTTTCACCTTGATTTCGTTAATGTCATCGTTAATCATAGCTATGCTAATTTTAACTTTTGAATCAACAAATTTGTCTTCAACTTCATTAACTCCTACGCCATGATCCTCCACCAAACTGGATGCTTGAATAACGAACGAATTATCTTGCACCTCCTTAACTTTGACAACGGGTGGAACATCTTCGGTTTTTCTAGAAGAACTATTTGGCTTCTGATAATATTCCTCCCTCCATGCTAACTCTTGAGCCTCTTCAAGGGTGTAGAATGTACCCCACCCCATCCTAAGACGTATTGAAATATTCAATCCTGCCAAGTACCGTGAAATTTCCGTACTTTCGGATTCTTGCAGGTTATTTAAGTTTGCTAGTCTCATAAACTCAGCAGTATACTTCTTAACCGATCTACTCCCTTGCGAAAAATTACGATATAGCTGAAATAGATGTTGCTCGTAAACTAAAGGTAAAAAACGATTCATTAACATTTTTCTCATCCTCTTCTATGATTGGATTGGAAACTTTTCCTGTCTAGCTCTCTTCCTCTGTATTTCATCCCACCATGCGGCTGCACAACCCTTTAACTCACACCTAACCAATTTTACCATCTTATTCGGCAAAATATCCATCAATTCAAAATATCTTTCGACTTCTGATACCCAATCGATAAAATCGTCAACTTCAAGAAAATTTCCACTAAAAGAAGGAATTTCAGCTCTTACCCGATATTTATCACGATCCTTTTGCCTCCTTATAGGCGGGTTTTCTTCAAAATAAGAGTTTTCGCTCACCTTTGAGTAGTCATCACACCTTGATTGAAGTTGAACAGGTCCATGATAATTGTGTCTAACATATGCACCTCGGGCTACACCGTCGGCAATCGTCGTGTTAGATTCAGTCCTTCTGTTGTTGTTGTCAAGGGCAAATCCCTCGCGCACCAACCGCAGATTTTGCAATGTTTCAACCCCGCAGTCATCGCCAACGTATTTGTTGTCTCCATGTTTCGCACCTTTCGCCAACTAACTAGGAAAAACCTCGCTACTGATGCCAATTGACGCAGAACGGAAGCACGGTAAAGAATTAATTTCTTCGAATTAATCCTATAGAACAAAATAACATTCGGAATCCACCGAAAACTCTGGAATCCACGATAAATAGAGAAAACTCTAAATATTTTATTAAAATTCGAATTTCTTTTTCAAAATAAAGTCCTAAGGCAGCTATTTATACTAAAAAACTGAAAACCCTAATTAAACTAAGAAAATACTAAAAATTACCAAAAACGTCAAAAACGAGTTAGAGTCTGATTCTAGTAGATCTCGTAATTTTGGGAACAACCCAATTTACGGAATCCTAATCCGATTTTTCTATGATTTGATATTAATTTTCTAAAACTTGCCTAAAATAACAAAAACGAACTTTTGGGAGTCTAAACGACGTTGGATTGCTGAAATTTGACTGTTCGCTCATGAGTTTTGTTCCTTGCGTCGTTTCACTTGAGATAGAGTTCGTTTCGTACTCAAATACAATTTGAGTTCGTCGAAAACCCTTATTTTTCTATAATTTCTCCCGATATTTCGACCAATGCCCATTAATAACTCTTCTCCGAATTAAATAGTTATTTTGCAACACGAATCTAATTTGACGTTCCTTATCAATATATATATATTGGGGCTATCAGTAAGAATTCTCTCTACCATTTTTCTAATAAGCATGGGTCCAACTATTCTTTATTTTCAAATTTACCCATTCTCCACTATTTACTAATAACCCATTGATTGATGTCTTTTTTCATTTTCTTTTTTCGTTTTATATATTTTTAAATAATTTTTTTAAATAGTTTTTTTCATTTTTAATATTTTTTTCAAAATTGTTTTTTCAATGTTCTTTTTCAAAATCAACTATAATATTTTTGAAACAACTACAATTTTTTGGATTTTTTTCATTTCATTTTTTTCGGTTTTGTTTGCAGCTGATTTACCAAATTGACAAAGTACTATATATTATGGAATTATTTAACAAAACCTCCTCATATGACATTTACTATTAGAATCTTTCTCCTTTTTAAGATAAGGGATCATTAACAATAAACCCCTCATATACATAAGAAATGGTGATATGTCCACCCCTTAAATCTTTATTTGTGATAACCTTCTAGAAATTTTATTCTCAATTCTACCCTCATGTCAATTAGCACAATTAGTCTCAATTATTCCTTTTTTCTCTCTTTCCATAACAATAATCTAATTCTTAAAAATCTGCTTCCAAATAAAAAAAAAAAATTTAATTTTTAATTTTTTATTATTTTGGGACTTTATTTAGCCATTATTTATTTATTTTTATTTTTTAATATTTTTTTTTAAAATTTTTTTTAAACAAAAAATTGAAATTCTTTTGTCGATAGGTTTACAACGCCGAGTATGACTATATGTGAATATATTAACTGTAGTCATATTCTTTCTTTATACTACAGGTTTTCACTTTTTCAACTTAAAAATTCCGATTATATAGTGTGGTATAGTCATATTTACCAAATTATATAAAACAACGAAGATTCCTTATTGTTTACGACAACAATCCTATCAAGATCCACACAAAAAACCACAATTTGAATCTAGTTTTAGAAGTCAACTTGAAAACGAGAAGATAGAACATATTCGAATATGACTACAGTCATATTCGAAAAATACATAAATATGACTATAGTCATATTCGAATATGACTATAGTCATGTTACCGTTGCTGTTCAGATCTGAAATTGTATTTTTAGATCTTGAAAAAAAAAAGACAAATCGAAAAATACATAAATAAAGATAGAAAAATAACGAAAGAGAGGGAGGGGGAGTCGACGACAACGACGGTGGTGAAGGAAAGAGAGTGAGAGAGTCAGCAACGGTGGTGGTGGACAAATCTGAAAAAAAAACTTGGAAATCGAGAAAGATAATGAAAAAGAGAGAAAGAGCCTTATGTGGAAACGAAGGAGGAGACGGCGGCAACGAGCGGTGGTGGTGGTGTACAAATCTATGTGGAGACGATGGTGGTGTAAAGAGAGAGAAATCGAGAGAGACAACGAACATGAGAAAATAATAACTCACTAATCGAGTGAATCAAGAATAGTCATATTCGAACCAGACTATAGTCACGTTGATGTTGTTGCTTCAGATCTGGAGAGATGAAAAGAAGAAAAAAATCGAAAATAACGAAAGGGAGGGAGGGGGAGGCGACGACACCAGTTTTCTCTCCCCCTCTCTCTCTCGATTGATATTCATCCACCATCTCATTCTTCCGATTTTCATGGAATGAAGGACCACCGTGATGGAAAAAAATTAGCAAGAGAAGGCACAACCAGAAGAAATCGATGACGACGAGATTTTGTTCCGACGGTCTGATCTTTGTGGGGAATTTCGTTCCCCTTTTACCGATTTTTGTGCAGAAGATAGCTTGAGGCTATTGGTGTTCCGATCAGGTACATATTCATATTTGTGAGGGATTTCGTTCCCCTTTGTCTGATTTCTAGGGTTTTGTTTAAATCTCAAATAATATACAGATTTTTGGTAATAATTTTCATTGTGATTTTAGACTGAAACCTCGCGAGTCTGGTGCATCTATTAGCAGTTGTCAAACTTCGACTGCAGTAAATCCTTTTTTAATGTTTTAGATAATTTTTAATTTAATTATAGGACTAAGATCATGTATGTTAACTTGTAAAAATTTAAATAATTAATTATATCAAAATTAAATAACTCCAATTGCCCGTCAAAGTTAATATATTACCTGTCAAATTTAATTTCTACCTGGATGAAAAATATTAATATTTTTTTTGTTATTTTTGTAATTATTTTTGTAGTGGATTAGGTTAATTTAATGTGGATTATGTTAATATTTTATTGTATTTCGATATTTTTTCGTTGTGGGTTTTGATGAGATTTTAGTGGATTTCAAATTCTTGCTTTGAAAACGGATTTTTTATTTGAATGAATTAAAGTTACACGTTGGTGTTCTTGTTCTTTGGTTCATGTTCTTGCACAAGCGGAGTGATGCATCAAGTGGTCTGAGGTTGGGTGATGCTCGGATGACTTTAGCCTGCGATGATGGCATTTATTAAAGGAATTTTTTTGTAGTGGATTTATGTAAGTTTTTAGTGGCTTTTCTCTTTGCAAAGGGGATTTTTTTATAGCGGATTTCTATATATTTTGTAGTGGTTTTTGATGAGCATGTAGTGGATTTCAGATTTTCGCTTTCAGAATGGATTTTTCTTGAATGAATTAAACTGACACGTTGTTGTCTTTTTTTTTGTTTTAGGTTTTTTAGCAGGCGGATGAATGACATCAATGGTGGTTAGGTTAGACGATGCTCGGACAATTCTACTATTGTTACTGGTGGGGGCATTTCTTAGTGCCTATGTTGTCTTCTTTTTCTTTGTTTTAGATTTTTTAGCAGGCGGAGGGATGACAACAATGGTGATTAGGTTAGACGATGCTTGGACAATTCTATTATTGTTACTGGTGGGGGCATTTCTTAGTGCCTTTTTTTTATAAATAAAACAGAGTTACACGGTGTATACGTTAATTTGACATTGCATTATGTTGATTTTGTAGCAAATTATTTTATTTTTATATCACATTACGAATTACATAGTAGATTTCAACGGTTTATAGAGGATTTCAATTTGGTATTACGTAGTTGATTTCAATAGGTTTATAGTGGATTTCAATAGATTTATAATGAATTTGAATTTAGTAAAGTATGCGGGAAAAAATTGAAAAAAAAAACCATTTAAAAAAAAAATTGAAAAAAAAAAAAATAAAAAAAAAAATTGAAATAAAAAAATAAAAAATAAAAAAAATTGAAATAAAAAAATATTTAAAAAATCATCAAAAATAAAAAAAAAAAAGAACAAAAATAATACATAAAAACTCAAAAAGACACCAATTGGCGTAATCTAGGTATTAGGCTATGAGATGGGCTTTCCCAAAAATGGGGTTAAAAATTGGACTTATCCTTCTTACCAAATTGAATGAGGGGTCATCTCAAATAACTCCATATATTATTGAAAACATCTATAAAAAAAATCAAAATCAACGAAAAATGTTAAAAACATCTAAAAATAAATCAAGTACTGTTTTATTTTTATTTAATTTATTTTCTTAATTCAGTTTTTTTGGTTTTATTTTACCAGCAGGTTATTATATTGAAAAAAACTTTCAAAAATTAAATCAACTACGAAAAAAAGAAGCGAAAATCAATTAAAAATGTCAAAAAACCTAAAAACTATCGAGATCAACTATAAAAATAGTAGAATAACGAAAACAACTATAAAAAATAGCCGAATAACGAAAATAACTATACAAAATAGCAGAAGCAAAAGAAATTGTATTGCTGTTAAAAATACCCAAAATCAAAAGCATCACAAAATATATATATATATATATATATATATATATATATATATATATATATATATATATATATATATATATACCCCATGTGTAGGGGTGAAAGTCGGATGGATCGGATCGGAATTAGCCTTTTCGGAAAATTTCCAAAAAAAATCGGAAGTACACAATCGATTCCAATTCTAATTCCAAAAATTTCGGAATCTAAAAATTCATTCCAATTCGAAAAGACCCGAAAATTTCGGAATTTCGGAAAAAAATCGGAAATCACATATGTTTTAAAATTTCAAAACTTAGCCCAAATTTTCTAGGATGTTCATATTTTAAAAAAAATAAGAACATCCACATCGATAAAAGTAAAACTAATAATTACTAAATTTCAGTTCAAAAAAATAAATAAATATAAACACAACATAATATCCAATAAAACTTTTAACAACAATTCATTATGTCAAAATTCTAAAACAAAACTTATAGGCGCATTGTTTTGGAAAATAAGTATAATATAAAATATATTATTTATAGGTGTATTTTTCGGAAAAAAATCGGAAATAATATCGGATCGGAAATCGGAAATTCCAAATATATTTTATATAATTCCAATTCCAATCCAAAAAAATCGAAAAAATTCGGAAATCGGAATTTCGGAAGTCGGAATGAAAAAAGTTGTTCCAAAATCGGAACTTTTCGGATCGGAACCGGCGGAAATTGGAAATTCCGTTCCAACTTGCACCCCTACCCATGTGTTATGGAAAACCTGCACCAAACTCTCCTGTGTTAATTTTATTGCGTAGAAACTCCTTGTATTTTATTTTATCTTGTATGAAATCCCCCATTCCGTTAACAATTAAAAACCTTAACTATTTAGGGGATTCCATGCATTTTTTTCATAACAGAAGGGGGTATGGTGTATGTTATTTACAATACAAGTGGAATTTACGTAAAATTTATTTATTTATTTAAAAGTTGAATTATTTTTTTGAAATGAAGTAAAATACATTTATTTTCAGTCATTGAGAGTCAAATTTTCAAAATTATTAATAGAATTATTTATATTAAAACTAAATTTGAATTTTCATATTATTTATATTCTTTGACATATAATACATCCAAAATAAATTATACAAGTATGTAACAATATTTATATTATAAGTATATAAGTTTGATTTTTTTTTAAATACATTGATAAAATACCTTTTTTATTCAAAATTGGAAATTTGAAAAGTTTTTTATTTAGTTTCAATTTCGATGCGATTGTTTGTTGTAAAAGAAATGAAATCAAATTTTGGAAATCCAAATGAGAAAAACAATGTTCTAGAATTAAAAAAAAATGAATTGGAAACGGCAAAATTACAAATAAAAATAATAATAAAAATAATAGTAATAATAATAATAATAATAATAATATATAATAATAATATTTTTATTATTAATTATTATTATTATTAGTATTGATAATTATTATTATTATTATTAGTATTATTATAATATTTTATTATTTTTTTTATTATACTAT
>NW_012194788.1:347772-550325 GCF_000504015.1 Erythranthe guttata | reverse complement strand
GTGTGTGTGTGTGTGGTGTGTGTGTATTTCAAGAGGGGAATACAAGATCTTTTTAAAGATGTTGATCAGTTTGAGCAAGAAAATACAAGTTTAAATATTGAATTCGAGAGTAAATTGACTCAACCCTAACTGAAGACCAAAACTCAAAATCCAAAAGACTTTAAAGGGGCGATTCCATTAAAACAAAATTCTTGAACAAAATAATAAGACAAATCGAAATAGAGGTTGTAACTCCATACTTACTAAAATTAAAAAAATATAAATAAAAGCAAAAAAATTATAAAAAATTAATCAGCTACACTCACCTTAAATGTTGCATTTCAAAAAAAAAAATAGCAAAACATACATATTAAGTAGTGTTCTAAAAATTGGCCGAGGCGGCCGATTAATCGGTCTCCGAGGAGGAGGCGGTCCCAAACCTCTACGATTTTAGTGTAAAGGTTGGAAAAATTGATTTTTTGTCTGTGATGCGGTTTTAGGCGGTCCGAAGCGGTCTGAGGCGGTCAAATCTTTAAGCGGGTCAAACTCGGTGGCAAAAGTCGGTCAAAAATCGTGGTTTTTTTTTTTTTTTTTTTTTTTTTTATTTTTAATAATTCAAAATAAAAGTTGGGATTTTAATATTAAAAAAAATATGATTTTATGCTTTATTTTGTTTATGTTAACTGTTATTGTTAAAGAACTAATGATGTAAGCGAGGAATGTTCAAGAATAAGAGGGTGTTTGGCTAAGCTTATTTTAAACAGCTGATAAGCTCTTACGTCTGATAAGATGTTTTAAGAGCTGATAAGCTGTTACATCTTATTTTTAGGATTAATTTTTAGAGTGTTTGGATAATGGGCTTATTTCCTATTTTTTACTCATTAAAAGATCTTAAATAAAAAGGTGGGGTAGAGGTACTTATTTAAAAAAATCTTATTTACTCTCCAACAGTTTATTTAAAAAAAATTAAGATCTTTCTCTAAAAAATTACCAAACACTTTGGAAGAGCTTATAAGCTCTAAAACATCTTATAAGCTCCTTTTAACATCTTATAAGCTTAGCCAAACACCCTCTAAATGAAAATTCAAAAAAATTGCCTTTTCATTTATATTATATAAGGATATATATGTATTATGATCTTATTGTTATTATAATTTTATTATGTTATTATGATATATACATGGTGGAAATATAACTATGTTTAAATATCTTTTTATATATGTTTCGATTATTATAAGTAATATCTAGAAATACATTATATTAAATTTTAAAAACCGATTTATTTCCGATTTATCACCGATTAATCACCGCTGCACCGATTAATGGTAAGTCGGTGCCTGACCGCCTCCGACCCGATTACCGCTTCTTACAATATTTATATTGTAATATAAGCGTTTTTTATTGGAATTGGTGATGCACCACTATGTTTTATAACTGAATATATGATTCACTTGTTTTTTTTTTCTATGTACTTCTTTTTACAATATTGTCCCTTTAAAAAATATAAGAAAACGATATCACTAATGCATTAGTAAGCACCAAATGCTTTTGAGGAAGAAAATAAAGAGACCTTAAGAAAAATTAAAAAAGTTTTAATATTTGGAATGGGTGTTAAAAGTGTTTTATTTTGACACTATTCTTTCTTATCAATCAAAATTGAGAAAATATAACCAAAAGCATGCATTAGTGTTTTATGTTAACATTTCATTACAACAACATAAATTTATTTTATTGTGTTACACAGTAACATTATCGGTTAACAACACAATAACATTGTCTCAAAGAAAAAAAAAACAAACAAATAAAATAAATAATTAATATTACTTTAGAAAGAAAAAACATTAAAAAATTAATCTTACTATGTTGATCAGATTATTAAAAAAATAAAAAAATCAACTATGGTCAAAAGCAACGGCGGTCAAAATTAAGGTCAAATGATCAAAATTAGTTGATTGACGAAATTGAGATTATATGAATGTTTGATTGATGAAATTGGAGTAACTTATTAGAATTTGAGGAGTGTTTGTCTTTGATGATCTTTTATGAAAAAAAAAGAAGGAGTTTACTATTCATAGTGCGGTTTTTTCAAGCTACAGTGCGAAATACTTCATTTGTCAAAAAACACTTTAACCTTTTACAAAATCCTCTCAACCTCCAAATATTTCAACTTTTGTAGATCGTGATTTGTTTTCGTAGAAATCAGTTAAAACCCAACGATTATCAAGATGGCCAACATCGATCCCGTAAATGAGGTAAGAAATTACGTTTTAGTGTGATTTTTTTCGATTTTCAGTCGTTTCGTGTAGAATATCACGAAATTATTCAAGTCGTTTCGTGGTGTTTTGCACGAAATTAACACCTTATTCGTTTTTTCCAGTCATTTCGTGTACAATACTACGAAATTATACCTCTTATTTCGTGTAAAGTCACACGAAACAGAAGTAAACTGTTTTGTTATTCCTTTCGTGCAGTACTACATGAAATGTATACATTAATTTCGTGTACTTTTACACGAAATACCTAGTATTATTTTTTTTTTTGTGCAAGTATCTAACTTTTTTTTGTATTTACGCAGCCATGTGAAGACAATTTGTATTTTGATCCCTCGGTTTTGGATCAAAATGAATAAGAAGATTTCTCTCACTTCTTCCAAGTTGATATTGTGTTCGGTAGTAGGGAAGAATTAATCAACTGGGCCAAAGCAACTGCAGTTAGTCACTGTCACGGTTTGATTTGTTAGTCTAGAAGGGAGAATGCACAGTACTTGACATGTGACAAATACGGACATGGCCGACAAACGAATATCGATGTGGAAGATCCTAGAAACACTGGAACTAAAAAATGTGGTTGTCCGTTCAAATTGATTGGCAAAAAGTCAAGGTTTGATGAATTATGGCGGTTGACTGTCAGCGATGGCAGGCATACTCATCGCCCGGCTTTGTTTCCTCACGGACAAGGTACGACCAGTCGTATAACTCCACAACAGAAAGCAAGAATTAAAGAATTGCGAAATTCTCACGTGAAGCCAATGCTAATCATGGATAGATTGAGGAAAGATGATCCGACGATACAAACCTCTATGAAGCATGTTTACAATGAGTTGGCCAAGATTAAATCAGAGGAAATGGAGGGCATGACTGTTATTCAGTATATGATGCATAACTTTCAACAAGGCGAGTATTGATATTGGCATTGCGTCGATAGTGAAACGAGCAACACGATTACAGATATTATGTTTGCATGTCCCGAATCTATTAAGTTACTACGGCTGTTCCCGTATGTTATATTGATGGACTACACATACAAAACAAATAAGTAATTAAAATTACGATTGTTTAAATTATGATTATTGTGTTTTAATGTATTGTATTGTTTAAATATGTAAAAACAACATTGTTGTAGGTATGCTATGCCTCTTTTAGAAATAATTGGGATAACTCCAGCTGGGAGAAATTTTACAATTGCTGTTGCATTTATGTCACATGAAGATGCAGACACCTACGAGTGGACTTTGAATTGTTTGAAAGAGTTGCTAGATGGTGTCGAACCTGATGCGATCTTGACAGACAGGAGTTGGGTCTTTTGAAAGCACTGCCAAATGTCTTCCCATTTTCGTATTATATGTTGTGTATATTCCATATAAACAGATATGTTGAGGCAAATGCGACGAAATATATGAGAGGCAACAAATCTCCTTTTACTAAATTAATGAAATTGTTGCTAACCTGTTGCGTCATAGGGGTGGATTGGTGGCGGAAACCATGTGTTGTTTGGTCGGAGTTGACGAAGGGAGAAGGAAAACACGATCGTTTTTTTTTTTTCCAACTTTTTGGTGAAGCGTTTGTGTTCTCTGTTTTTATATTTTGTTACTGGAGTCAAAAGTGTAAAACTGAGGAAAAAAAACCTTATGGATTATGGCCTCTGTTTGTGGGTAAGGTTATATTAATTTTTACTAAATTTCAATTTAACACCCCATTAGTTATAAATATAAAAAAAAAACCCAAAAATTATAATATAATATATATATATTTTTTTTTAAATCTAAGGGTGTGCAACTGCACATCCTAGGACCATGCTACATACGCCACTGGATAGACATGGATATAGATATAGATAAGAGTACGACATTACGATACTTTAATAAAAACCAAATGCCTTTGAAGAAGAAAAGAAAGTAGCTTGGGGTGGTAAGTTGGTACAAGGTTCTAGGATCGAATTCTGGCAGCCGCGGTGTGGGAATTTTAACTCCAATGCGGGTTAGATTCTTGTGGTCACCATGATTTACATTCCTCTATCAAATACTTGTCGGGACGAGAAATGGGGGCCCTGGGTGAGAGATTTTGCCTTTTGGTACAAGAAAAGAATGTAAAATTAAGAAAAATCATAAAAGTATTAATATTTGGAATGAGTGTTCAAAGTGTTTTATTTTGACTGTATTCTTATCAATCAAATTTCAGAAAATTAACCAAAATCACACACTAGTGTTTTATGTTGATCGTTACAACATTAAAATTTTACTTTGTTGTCTTACACAATAACATTGGTGGTCAACAACACAATAAAATTGTCCGAAAAAAAAACCAAAAAAAAAAAAGAAAGAAAATAATTAATATTACTTTACAAAGCAAAAAAATGTTCAAAAAAATTAATGTGTTCACCGGATAAAAAAAATCCTCACCGTCGTTCAAAAGCAACGACGATGAAAATTGAGGTCAATGATCAAAATTGATTAATTGATGAAATTGAGGTTATATTAGAGTTTGATAGATAATATTAGGGTCCATTTGGATGGAGGGATTTGGGGAGGGATTTGATTTGGAGAATGGATTTGAAATGACTCCAATTTTGGAGTCATTTGAAATCCATCACTATTGCTCCAAAATCAACTAAAAAGGAGGGGTGGGGATTTGAAATCCATCTCCAAATCCCTCAATCCAAACAAGTTCGAGGGATTTGTTATTATGGATTTGAAATCCCTCCCCCAAATCCCTCCATCCAAATGCACCCTTAGAGTAAATTATTATAATTTGAGGAGCGTTTGTCTACGACGATCTTTTATGAAAAAGAGAATCATGTCCTTACTTTTCTATAAATTAGTTTTTTGTCATGCTTATTTGTTTATAAGTTATTTTTCATGGGCCTATTGATAATTGTTCATAATGAAAAATGAATGACAATTTGTATTACTATTACGTATTTATATTTAACCACTCAGACAAAAAAATAACTCTTGTACATAAATATTCAAAATTAATTACAACTTTTGATTATTAATACTCATCTTGTAACTAGAGTTTAACATAAGTAGTTGTATGCATGGATAAAACATGAAGACAATAAAATGTGGGCATGAAACCTATGAAGTAACTTTAAAGCCTACGGATGGTATATAGTAAACTCAAGATACATATTATTTGTTTGTTTCTAATTTAGTTAGTAAAACGTAGACAATAATTTTGAAATCAAACTCTAGATGCATTTTATGTGTTTCTTTTAATCTCAATTATTAAAAAATAGACATTAATTCCGAATTATCGGCCAACGAAGATTAGTCTAATAAGCATATAAAACTAATAAGATGGGAGCACTGGAGGAGTGAGGATTATAAATCCGTGAGGGCCGAATGAATTATTTTTTTTAGAGGAAGTTGTTAATGCTATTTTACACGGAAAAAAAAATATATTTCTATGTAAAATTAAAGGATCTGAGAAACCATAGGAGGCCCTATGCTAGTTCCGCCAGTGGAGATGAGACACAACGTAAGATACAGATATTAAAAAATTAAATTAATAGACAATAAAATAGGAAAATTAGCTCATGGAGTTTGTGTGATATACAATGTGGATGAAAATATGCCCATAAATTTGCTCTATCTCACATTGAAAATTCAACAAAAAAGATGGCGAAGGCGAGTACTGCACCTAAAATAGTTATCTTTGCTCTCATTTTCACCTCATCAGGTAAAATTAACCTATCACTCTATATAAATTCTACATTTATATTCTCCAGGCATATTTCTAATAAGCTAGCTCAACAAAATCTCGAGCGCTCGACTTTTTTAATTATTAATTAATTTTAGAATTATTATAATCTGCAGTTACGTTATACCTTATTCCTCAAAAATATTTGGAGTGGAAGCCATGGAATTGCACCAACATGAACTACTAGGGCTCTTCTTGCCATGTGGCATTCGTCTTGTAAGACAAAGCAAGACTGTGTCGATGCTAATTATGGTAGCAAATGTTTCACCATGAAGTGCCCTTTAAAATGAGTAATTGTCTTTGGTTTTAATGCCATCTTCAAAACATATTCAATAAAAATAAAATGTGGAGTGCTCCCGATAATCATAGCCAATAATAATAATTTCATGTAATGTTGTAGTGATTGTAAGATGAAATCAAATGAATTCACCTTTATTTTCATTTACACGGGGTTTTGATGCATTTTTACTACCTATATATTTAGTTTTACACAATTATGGCTGGAACCTAGAATTTTATTTTATCTCTTACTACTAGGCTCAAACTTCTAGTTTATCCTAACAAAACAAATTGAGACAAAAAGGTGGGAAAGTAGTGGTAAAACAAGTTGTAGAAAAAAACTGATATGATTTGGCGATTTTACCACTACTAAAAAACACGTGGGAATGGCAACACCCCATAATTCAGGATAAATTTTGACAAAAATGTCCAATTAAATGATCGCGCAAATTTCCTTTTTAATCTAGCGGTAACATGCAATACACGTCAAAGTTCGGGGGCAAAAATACCAGGGTTGGCCCAAGGCATAGGCGCGAGAGGCCGCGCCGCCTTGGGTCTCCGAAATTAAATGTATTTTTGTGAAAATTTATGAGTGATGAATTTAGATATATTTTTTCAAGGGTTAGTTTCACTTGGACCCTTACGTAGATAGTGAAATTACAAATTAATTCCCTCTTAGTCAAAACCCATACTTCCCCTGTTAGATAACTCCGCTAACTCTGTTCGCCCCTCTATTTTATTTTTCGATGGAAATTTATGACATCATATAAAAAATATAAGTAAAACTCTACATTTTACCCTTTTGTTCAAAGTTGACTATTTTGACTTTTCCTCTAGACTAAATTACCCTTTCAAAATTTTTTTAATGTTTTTATTTAGTTAAGAGTAAATTGCACTTCGCCACTATAAAAGATTTTTTTTTTTTCACTTTCCCCCTAAAAATATAACAATGAGATTGTCCCCCTCCGAAATATACAACTGGGTGCACTTTGCCCCAAATGTGTATTTTCGGTCTAAGTTTTGCCGAATTAAAAGTGGATATGTCATTTTACTTTTCTGCTTGAAAATATTTTTTTCAGAGTTACTTAGGATTCCCAAATTAACAAAATCTTTTCTCAAATTTGGTGAAATTTACTTCACAATTAGACCGAATTCTCTTCCAAATTCGACAAAATTTGTTATTTATTCTTCTTAATCATCGTAAGATGGGGTGGAAAAAGGTTGAATGACTTTTAAAGCATTAAAAGATGAAATTACCCTTCCAATTTACTCAAATTCGATAAGAAATAGACTGAAAATACACATTTGGGGCAAAGTGTACCGAGTTGTATATTTCAAAGGGGACAATCTCGTTTTCGTATTATGAGTTGGGAAAGTGCAAAAAAAATTCTTTTGAGAGCGTGAAGTGCAATTTGCCCTTTAGCTACTTTATTTTTTTATTTTTTAATTAAGGGCCTCATTTTCCAACTTCGCCTTGATCCTCTCTTACCCTAGGATCGACCCTGGCTGTTACTTTCTTAATAAGTTTATTATCTAAGATTATTACACAATTTTCGACATCTTATTGTAGAAACATACTTAAGGATAAAATAAAAGAAGGAAGAAACATTGTATATTGAAATAATTCTTCCAAAGTGAGAACATCTCTCTAACAAATATATATCCCCAATAATGTGAAAGAACACTAAAGAAATAATAAAAACTGAAGAAGCCTCAACCAGCTTTCGTGTTATTGCATCGCCATTCGGGGAAAAACCAAAGCCTCGACATACATACATACTTGCCAACTCATAACCTTTGGATACAAGAATCTTGGATTTCTTTTCTGCCACATTATATATTAATAGTTGACAGTTTGGAGGACAAATGAAAATCAGACGATCCCCATTATTCGTAACGCCAACTAATATTAATCAGATTCTGGATTGCAATCTCCAGAAAATGGTTTAATGGCTAAATATCAAAATAGGCAACTTCACAAAACTCAGAATAGTGAACTTCGATCAAAGTGGTAAAATTGGAAATTCACTTAAATTTTTGGATGATGTCATCACGGATGGAACAACAGAGTAAATGGAGACATCTAACAGGGGAGGTATGGATAAGTTTTTTACTATGAGTGGGTGACTCTGCAATTTCACTATCCAGGAAGGGGTCCAACTGAAATTAACCCTTTATTTTTATTTATTATTACATTTAACTTATAGATAAATTCCAATCAAATCCGTTTTTTAAGTATCATAATTTTTTATTTTCTTTTGGATTTAATTTGGCCTTTCTGTTATGTCATTTAAATTTTATATTATTTTATTGAAGGGTTTATATGTCCTCTCATTTTCTACCAACTAGTAAAATCACAATGAGCCGAGTGTGTCATGTAAAAAGATAATAGGATTTTTTTTTCTAATTTATTTATCACGGGGGATTTTCCACTATTTCAAAATATCTCATAAATATTTTTTGCAGTTTACTCGGTCTTCATATGTTTGTACATTTGATGGCTAATATATATGTTCGTCGGAAATATATGGAGTGGAAGCCATGGAAGTGCAATCAAGGATTACTAGAGCATCAATTACTAAAGGATGCGGTAATACGTCGTGTCGAAAAGATGCGGACTGCATTAATGCGCATTGTGGTAGTAGAAGATGCTTGGCCTTTGTCGTGAAAGGCGAGAAACCGAGTTGTATGTGACATTGCCAACACAGGTTAGAAGAGTTGATGATACCTTATCGAAAAGTCTTTAATAAACTTTTCTACAAAAATAATTATTGTCTTATGAACCAAGGAGTGTTGGCAATGAGCAAATTAAAGCCCAATAAGATAAATTTATGCCCAATGACATAATTGGTAAATGAATTAAAAGAACTTAGAAAATTAAAATTTATTGCAACATAAAACTAATTTAAATTTTAAGAAAAATAAAATAATTATGTTGTTTCATAAAAATGGCTAGAAAAAGCACAAAAAATATTAATACTCTATTTCAGAAATTACTACAAATGCAAAATAAATAAATATTAGAAATATTTATAAAATTGAAATTTTCAAATTACATTTCTTGTTAAAAATTATAAAATCATTTACACATGTTATATTTTGCAAAAACATAATATGAATTACTCAATAATGAAATATGCTCTGATAATTTATAAAATGACAAAAGAATAATAAAACACAAGAAATTCGTAAAAGTAAATATGGTGGGGAAATCGGTGCGCTGTGAAATTGGTCTTCCAAGAAGAAATCCTCCTGCACCAAAAAAACTAAGTTGAACCCGATCAGATACCTGTTTTCGCTGGAGCCCACTTCCACCGACTAGACACGAAGGTAAGCTCATTCCATATATTCCATCTAAAAACCCGATTTCGTTTTTATCAATTTTTTTCCTCGAATCCTGTTGTCGGCGGCGCAAAAGTTTGAGCTCGCTGAGAACGTTTCTATGATTTTCCCATGGCTAAATCGAATGAAGTCAGAGATTACGATGAAAATCCCCAAATCGCATTGTCGCAATTTTAGAGTTCTAAGGATGGGGTTTCAAGATCTTGGTGTGGGTGGCAGGGTGATCGGGGCGACGGTGAGGCGTGCAATTTTGTTGGAGAAGAAAAAAATTGACCCATGTAAATGCGAGGATATCAAAGTAAATGCACCATAATTTTTAAGGGTGTCTATTATTTGACCGTTGACCGTTAAAATTAGGGGGTGTTTGTAGTTTTTCATATTATAGGGAGTGAATGCGAACTTTTCTATAGTACAGAGGTGCAAAGTGTATTTAGCCATATATTTAATTTGATGATTAAGACCATGCATACTAACTGGATAATTAATTACTTTGTAGGGAATTAATTTAGTTTCATTTAATCTAAACTTACCGGATATAGATAACCATACGAGCCCTAAATATATATTCAGTACTATTTTGTTTATGGCTAATATAAAATAGAAAAAACTAGTTCATCATCATATATGAATAAATTCTAGCACATTTTCTCACATGATCAATAGGTGTCTATGTGTATCCGAATGAGTATAGCTCAACTGGTTCCGGAGGTGATAAGTTGGAGCAAAGACCTATGAACGAATCCTGGCGGCCGCAGTGTGGGAATTTCAACTCCAATGAAGGTTGGTTCCTTGTGGGCACCAGGTTCGGGTCCGCTACCCTAACGAACCGTTGAGTCACCATGATTTTACATCCCTCCATCAAATACTTATCGGGCCAAGGGATGAGGAGTCTGGGGGCGAGGAATTTCGTCTTTTGGAGCAAATAGGTGTCTCTCTCTCTATGTCTATATATATATATATATATATATATATATATATATATATATATATATATATATATATATATATATATATATATATATATATATATATATATATATATATATATATATATATAAAGAAGAAAGACTATTTCGTATTTTATGTTGAAATTTTCAGTTGTTAATTAGAAGTAAGGGTGGAAATCAGATGGATCAAAATCGATGCGTTCGCATTGGAAGTGAAAAACTATTTCCATCTCTATTCCGAAAAAAAAAACTCAAAAAAATCGGATATCGGGATTTCAAAAATTGGAATGAAAAACCTTGTTCCAAATTCAAATTTTCTTTGGATTGGAATCTGCAGTATTAGGAAATTCCAAATTTTTAGCCACCTATAACGTAAAATGTATAATAATATTGACATTATAAGTGTAAGTTTTTGGAATATAATTAGAAATTTTCCGAATAAAATCGGATCGAAAATTGAAAATCTAATATGTATTGAAATTTAGTTAAAAAAAAAACCGAAATCTGAACTCTTGGAATTCAGAATGAAAAATGTTGTTCCAAAGTCGGAAATTTCAAATCGAAATCAGCGGCAGTTGGAATTTTCATTCCAATTTCCAATTCGGAATTAGGTGACTAGCATTTTTTTATACTCAAACCGACAGTAACTTTTTAGTTCATTTAGGTGGAGAAGCAGATGCTCGTTCTACTTAAAAGTAGGTACTGCCTCATTTCAAATGCTTGCATACTCCAAAGAAAGAAGAAAGAGAGACACAAGTTAGTTACCTCTTAAATTAAGTAAGATGGAGTTCTTGAATTCTCTTCTTATATTTCAAGATTTTAAGAATTCAAGGAGCTTTAACTTTCTTTATATTGTAATAATAATCTCTGCCTAAAACAATTATACATAAATGCAGAATTAAGCTTATATTAGATATATATAAACGTGCACGTATAAGTAGATTCAATTAAAACGCGATTATTACAATGAGACTGAAATGTGTGTATTCTTCATCATCTAGGAGAAGTAAACTAAGATTATTTTAGTCTACTTAATCTTCTATTATTGTACTCATCAAACATATATATGTAGTATTGATGGTTGAGTTTTGATGGGGTGCACTAATTATCATGTTTTTGTTATTACATGAACTTTACATGTTAAAACTCTTTCTAAAATGAATTGATTGACCATTTATTTGGCACATATCTTGAAATGATGTTAAGATTAATTAGTTCCAAATATAAAATCATCAGGCTAGCTAGGTAACTATACAAGAAACTGTCATATATCATTGTATATAACATTTTTTTTATAAGGGGTTAATATATTTTGAACTTTCGATAAATGGAGTAAAAAGAAGATCAAAATCTTTCTTTTGCAGAAACTGATAATTGTCCAAAGGATCACGAGTTCCATGAGTTGCTCAAAACACTCGAACAACAAACCAATTAGGATGGCGTCAGATTCGTTAAATACCAAGGCTTTTGGTGTGCGTTGTATTTATTCCGACAAATATTGTCGTCTCAAAAGCACTTCAAAGCAAAGGATTCTGATATAATATTGGCAAGCCTACCTAAATCAGGAACCACCTGCCTGAAATCCCTCACTTTTTCCACAGTCCATCACAATATTAATCCTAATCATGATGAAACCCTTTTTTCACTTGCCATACTCCTCATCTTTTTCCTAACCTCAAATTCGATCGTTATTGGGATCAAGAAAATCCCGATCTCCAAAACATTCAAAATTCCGGGACTCACGTGCCTTTGCATAGCTTCCCCAAGTCCATCCAAGTCCAAATGTAGGATTATCTACATTTGCGGAAACCCTTTGGATATGTTCATCCCATATCTCCATTTCTCACTTGAAAACAAGTTCGTAAAAGTTGTCACCCCAGTCGAGTTGGACGAGGCTTTCGACATATTTTGCAGGGGAATTAATTATATTATGGGGCCCTTTTGGGACCATGTTCTTGGATTCTGGACCCATTTGGAGAATCCTCGTAAAGTGTTGTTCGAAAGTATGAGGATTTGAAAGAGGATATTGGTTTCAATGTGAAGAAAATTGCCGAGTTTCTTGAGTGCCGTTTCTCGCTGGAGGAAGAAGAACAAGGCGTGGTTGAAGAAATCACAAAGCTATGCAGCTTTGAGAATTTGAAGAAGTTGGAGGTGAACAAGAATGGACATGTTTATGGTATATTGAAGAAAAGTTCGTACTTTAGGAAGGGAGAAGTTGTAGACTGGATGAATTATCTCACTCCCGCCATGGCTGAACGCATGGATAAGCTCATTGAGACCAAGTTCAAGGGCTCTGGTCTAGTCTTCACACGAAGCAAGGCCATGAAGAATTAATATAATAAAACGTACGCACTCATGTGTATGTGTGTATATACACATATATTTACATATATACACACACATATATATATATGAGATCATAATATGATTTGGTAAATAAATGTGTACTTTGCCATGTGTTTTACTAAAAACTATATATTAATTGTAATTTTATAAAATAAGGTGTAAAACCAAGTATACGGTTATTGAGATATACATGCATGCACTGTTAATTATACATTGTGATATATATGCCTAGATGCTTATAAAAAAAAGATATATATGTCTAG
This sequence comes from Erythranthe guttata, assembly GCF_000504015.1. The sequence continues at coordinate 537,188 of NW_012194788.1, read as the reverse complement.
TTTATTAAACATAACTCTATATAGGGGTTTTTGTGGATAAGTCACCAACCAAGCATCTTTATTATTCTAGGTTTAGGGGCTATATCTCTTTCACCAATAAGTCCATCTCTTTAATATTTATTATAAGGGTAAATTACAAACACCCCCCTGAGGTATGGTCAAATTACAAAAACACCCCTCTTGTTTGGATAATTACAACTACCCCCCTCAACTATGATTTTTTCTTACACCTCCACCCTTATGGTGCCAAATTCAACATAATCATTTAGATTCCGTGAAATGTGCTATAATTGTACTCGTTTTGTGTAAAAATGCAGTTTTCGATGCACTACAAACTGATATATACAAGCTAAAAATCACATATTATGATCATCTTGCTTCATAATGTAGAGTTTGAATGGGATAAAACAGGTAAAAAAGTGATAATATTCCATATAATCTCGAAGATTCCACTAAATTTGAGGAGTTGAGGGGGTGGTTGTAATTATCCAAACAAGAGGGGTGTTTTTGTAATTTGACCATACCTCAGGGGGTGTTTGTAATTTACCCTTATTATAAATAAAGGAAACATTCATGTATATGCCAATATTACCCTCTACCCTTTATACCCAATTCTTAATTGTAACCCCAATTTATTAATTATGTCCACAAATATCAAATTTTGACCACAAAAATTCAATTTTGATTTTTTGGATCATACTTTAATATGCTCAATTTCATCCTTAACTTAATTTAATCTCAATTTCACCACAAATTAAAAAAAATATTCAGTTTTGACCCAAAACTTATTTTTTTCAAAAAAAAAAAAATTTCAAAAATATTTTTTTGCCGCCGGATTCCGGCGTAGACTTTTCAATTTTTTTTTTCTTTCGGATTTTTTTCGACGTTGATTTTTCAATATTTTTTTTTAATTTAATTTATTTTTTTTTCTTTTCTTTTCTTCCGGATTTTTTCGCTGGTTTCCGGCGGTCTCCGGCGTAGACTTTTTTTAGTGTTTTTTTAAGTTTTTTTTTTTTTTTTTTTTAACGCCCGCCGCTAAACGTTGACCGTAATTGTGCTGTCACTGACAGTAATTTAACGTAATTACACTGTTAATAAAAGTTAATTAACGTAATTGTACTGCCGTTGACAGTAAATTAATGTAATATTATGATTTTTTATTTTTTGTTATTCTTTTTTTTTATTTTGTTTGATTTGTTAACAAGTCAACGTAATTATATTACTGTCGTTGACAGTAAAATAATTGTAAACACAATAATATTACTGTCAACAACATCAATATTATTATTTTTTTGGGTTTTTTGTTTTGTTTGAGTTATTCACGGAGTGACGAAAAAATATTACTGTCTATTATTGTAATATTATTGTAAACGCAATAATATTACTGTGGTTCACGGTAATATTACTATTGTTATAGTAATATTGCTGTCAACCACATCAATATTATTATTTTGTTTGGATTTTTTGTTTGTTTGAGTTATTCACGGAGTAACGTAATAATATTACTGTCTATTATTGTAATATTACTGCGGTTGACGGTAATGTTACTGTTGTTATAGTAATATTATTGACACTCACAGTAATATAATTCTTTTGGTTTTTTTTATTATGTTTACATTTGTTGAACGGTCAACATAGTAATATTACTCTATTACACAATAATAATGAGTTTTGTTGTGTTAATATTACTGTGCTAGAGATTAATATAGCAATATTACTATGTTAAACTGTAATTTAGTTTAATTTTACTGTGTTTAACAATAATATAGTTAATATTACTGTCAATCACAACAATATTGTTGTTTAAACGAAAAAAAAGTTACAGAAAGAAAGAAAAGAAGAAAAAAAAAACGAAAAAGTCAACGCCGGTCAGCGCCAGAAACCGGCGAAAAAATCCGGAAGAAAAAAATAAAATAAAAATAAAATAAATAAATAAAAAAATTTGAAAAGTCAACGCCGCCCGGAATCCGGCGGGAAAAAAAGTTTTTGAAATTTTGTTTTTTGAAAAAAAAAAGTTTTGGGTCAAAATTGAATAATTTGTGAAATTTGGGGTCAAATTGAGGTTAAATAAAGTTAATGATGAAATTGGAGCATATTAAAGTATGAGGGGTTATTTTAGTCCTTTACAAAAATCTGGACCATATGTGAACTTATTGGTAGATGAGTTTTTTATCTGGATCTGTTCATGAATAAGTACATATTGATGGGCTTATTTCTAAAGACCCCAACTATATATGCTATGTCTTTGTATTTGACAATATCAAATACCAAAAGCATGCACTAGTTTTTTATGGGAATTCATTTCAAGTGTACGAATTGTTCGCATTTAATTTGTGCTTTTAATAGGAAAAGAAGAAAAGATACACTGAACATATATAAAATAGTATAGAAATATTGGGATTTCGATGCACCACTATATTTTAAAGTTGAATATAAATTGACTTGTTTCTTTTTACAATATTTCCCTTTAAAAAAATATAAGAGTACTAAATGCTTTAGTAAATACCAAATGTTTTTTGAGGAAGAAAATAAAGAGAACTTAAGAAAAATCATAAAAATACTAATATTTTGAATGAGTGTTAAAAGGTGTTTTACTTTGTTACTATTCTAATCAATCACAATTAATAAAATTAACTAAAAGCACGCACTAGTATTTTATGTTTACCCGTTCAATACAACAACATTTAAAATTTATTTTGCTGTGTTACACAGTAACATTGGCCGTCAACAACACAATACCATTGTCAGAAAGAAAAAAATCAAAAAATTAAAATGATAATAATTAATTAATATTACTTTACAAAGCCAAAAAAAAAACATTAAAAAAAAAATTAATGTTACTATGTCGACTTGATAAAAAAAAATCTTAACGTCGTTCAAAAGCAACAGTGGTTAAAATTGAGGTCAATGATCAAAATTGGTTAATTGATGAAATTGATGTTATATTAGAGTTTGATTGATGAAATTGGAGTAGGTTATTTAAATTTAAGAGGTGCTTGTCTTTGATGATCTTGTATGAAAAAGAGAATCATGTACTTTTCTTCTTTTCTTTCTTTTTTTTTTTTTTTTGTTTATATCGAATATGTAAATATTATAAATAAAAAATTATAGTGTGCGATTTCAACGGGCATACCCGAGGTAATCGCATAACATAAAGAAAAACACGGGAAATAAAACATAAAAAAACACAAGTCTCTAGGGGTTAAACCCCGAAACCGTAGGACTAATCATCATCGGCGATCTAATGGGTCACCGCCGTTTGTTGCGAGCTTCCCATAGATGGTAGACAAGGCTCGCCAATGCACATCTTTTGGCTTTGCTTCGGTAAGAGTTGCCCCAGACTTCCTTTTTGAGCCATTTAAGGGCAGCCTTGAGTGTCGTTGGTCGTCTAGCAATACCCATCCGTACGCAGATTCCGTCCCATACTTCACTAGATACGCTGCATTGGAAGAACAAATGCTTCCCGTTCTCCATCTGTACGTCACAAAGGACGCAAGTGTCATCAAGTTCGAGGTACTCCATCCGGTCCATCGTATGCATTCGTTCCATGGCAGCCATCCACAGAACGAATGAGTGCTGGGGCGTCATCGACGTCGCCCATATTAACTTTCCCCATGGTTTAACCAGAGCCATGTGCCGAATCCAATCGTAGACCATGCCCACTTTCAATTTCCCCATATGGATTCGCCGTTGAGATAAAATTCATTAACCCATTGAATCCATAGGGAGTCTTTATTCAAGTGGATATCCCATAGATTCTTGACAAGCAGGCTCCAGTTCCAAACACGTAAATCCCGGATACCCAACCCTCCTTCGGCCTTTGGTTTGCAAATGAATTCCCAATGACCTTCGACACTCGATCTCCCCATAGGAACGAGATTTAAACAGTTGCTCAATATGCCCAATAATCGTTCCCGGTATAGCAAAAATCGAAAGCTAATAACAATACGTACCTTGGACTACTTACTTGAGGATTTCAAGTCGTCCTGCATATGATAGCGTCTGGCTTGTCCAAACCCCGATGGCATGCTATCTTATCCAGTAGGGGTTGGTAGTTCTGCACTTTTAGCTTAGAGGCCGCAAGAGGGATGCCGAGGTAACGCAACGGGAACACCCCGGTGGCGAACCCTCAATAGTGGCACACTCACGGTAGCCCACTCCCGGGAGGAACACACTCGATTTCAGATTATTGGCTTGAAGACCCGATACTCTACCAAACTCGAGTACCGTGCTAGCCAATATACGGACCGATTCAACATCACCCCTCGAGACAAGCATTAGTTCATCCGCAAAATAAGATGACTAAGTTTGTGGAGATGGCACATGGGATGATAGTTCATCTCACGTTCCCTTGTACGTGTGTGCAATAGTCTTGATAGATACTCCATACAAATAACGAAAAGGTCCGTGACAGCGGATCCCCTCACCATAACCCTCACATAGCCGGAAAAAACCCTTAGTTTGCCCATTTACCGAGATCGTGAAGGCAACAGAGGTGACACACTGCATTATCCCACCCGTGAATTCTGTAGAAAACCCCAGCCCCTCCAACATCGATTGGAGAAATTCCCAATTCACCGAGTCATAAGCCTTTCGTAGATCCATCTTCAGCAAGCAACGAGGCGAGATCCGTTTGCGTTCGTAATTGCGCATTAGGTGTTCGACCAAGTGGATATTATCCGTGATTGGTCTCCCACCCACGAAAGCTGATTGTGCCTTGTCGATAATTTGGGGAAGCACCTTTCTCTAGTCGGGCCGTGAGGACCTTGGCCACCACATTGTAAATAACATTGCAGCATATATTGTCGGACAGAAATCCCCCACTACGAGAGCTTGGGTGGATTTTGGTATGAAAACCATCATCGTGTTGTCCCACTGTTTCAGCAATTCACCGCTCCGAAAAAATTCGAGGACCGCGTCCGTAAGCAACGACCCCACTATGGCCCATGATTTTTTGAAAAAATGGGCAGTAAATCCATCCGGGCCCACGGCTTTGTCATCCGATATGTTGAAGAGGGCATCATTAACTTCCGATGGCGACAACTGAACGATAAGGTCTGTCCTCTTCCCATTTCCAAGCAACGGTCCCAAGCGAACCACATCCCAATCAATTGGTTCGCACGGCAACCTCGTCCCAAGAAAACTTTGTAGAAATTCTCGAATTCCACCAGTACCTCCTCATTCGAAGTAGTAACCGTGTCATCCTCACGTTGGATAGAAACGATATTGTTTTATTACGCATTTCGTCGTGCTAACCCGTGAAAGAATTTGGTTGGGAGATCTGAATCCTTCAGATAGTGTAGTTTCGCCTTTTGGTATTAGAAGCCTTCCCAAGAAAATGGGCCTTCTCAACCTTCGTTTGCACCTCCCATTGCAAATTCAAATTATGCCGGTCATTATGCGGCCGTATTTGTGCTTCCTCGAGTTCCTCATTAGCCCGTTGCACCGTCTCCGATATGTGCCCAAATTCCCTACGGTTGAGACGTTTGAGCGGATGTTTGAGGGCTTTGAAGTTTTGGCATAGGGCCAATTGGCGACTTCCACGTCTATCGGATGTCCAAACATCCTCCCCAATTTTGAGGTAATCGCCATGCGAAGTTCTCATATTAAATAAGCGAAACGGCCGGGAATTTGGGGTAATAGGGTCCCCTAAATTCATGACAACTGGCTCGTGGTCCGAGACCGGACCAAATGGGAGGAATTTAGTCGAGCTCCCACTAAATTCATTCCTCTACCCCTCATTCACCAACACCCGGTCGAGCTTACTCCACACCGTGTGGTTCGACCACGTGTAATGAAGCCCCGAAGATGGCAAATCCTCCAAGTCACACACCCCTATACATTCCCGCATGTCATGTATCATATAAGGTGTGAGATACCTCTCGACTTCTCCGTTGGTTTTATGACAGCGTTAAAGTCCCCCATACAACTTCATCATACTGACCAACTCCACTCTTGCTACATCCGGATACCATATGATGAGAATTCGATTGGTACGGTGGAGGTGGAAATTATTCATATACTCCCACTGTCTAAACCGTAGCTTCATAATAGAATCCAAGATACCCGGGTCCCAAACCTTCGTCTCCAGAATCCCACAAATAGCCAACTTATGTTTGCCAATGAGGTCCCCGACCCATTTCTGCGTGAGGGCGCTATTAAAGCCCCTCACGTTCCAACAACCAAGAATCATGTTCTTGCTTTTAGATAAATTTGTTTTTTGTCATACTTATTTGTTTATATGGGAAATGTGGGATACCCCCTAATTTTGAAAATATATAGGGATAGGTCCTATGGATTTTTCTTCCCTAGTTAAAAACCAAATTCTAATCTTAATTTGATAAACCCCTGGATAACTTAAAATACCTGTTTTGCCCTTATAAAGTTAGCTATTAGAACCACGTTCCCAAATCCAAGCCCTATCTGTTTCTCTCGATGTCTTCTCTCTGCCGCTCTGTTCCCTCTCTTCCTCCACCACGTTCACAAACCGTAGCCTTATATGTTTCTCTCGATGTCTTCTCTCTGCCGCTCCGTTCCCTCTCTTCCTCCGCTAATGTCACTGACGCCCTCGCCGCTGCACCGGGTACATATGGCCCGTTCTGATAATGGGGATTGCAGTCGTGATTATCTCTTCTCTGGTTATCTACTCGCGAGATTTGGTCTGTATCTCGGCTTCCCCCTTAGCTCATATTTCCCGATTATTAGTTGGATTTGATGGCCTCGAGTCGGATTTTGGATCCCTAGGCGTCCCCTGGTGTAAGTTATTACGTGTTTCTCTATTTTTTGTTTTTTATTTTCAGGATTTAGAAACTAATTTGCTATTTTAGTTGCAAATTATGATGTTTGAAGTAAATAAGCGCATGTTTTTAGTTCGTCTTCGTAATAATTAGTGGCAAAGAGTGTTAATTCTTGTTGTTATATTAGTCTGTTTTGTTTTTGGTGGAGATGTGTGGCTTAGTTAGCTAATTTGACTGCAATTGCATTATAATTGGCTATTTATTGCAATTTGCTTTTATATCACTGAGTTGTAACTATTACTTAATTGTTGGTGTAGGAGTTAGCTTAGAATTATGAATGGATTAGCAATATAAAACTTATGTTAAAACTTAGATGTGCTATGAATTTTACTATATAAAACTATATATGACTATAGATGACTGCAGTCCTATATAGTCACATTTAGTAATAGATGGACTTGTAGTTTTGTAGTCATTTGTACACGGCTTTAATTCGACTCTGATTCTTCGACTCAACTGATAATTTATTTCAATTGGCTAGATTTTTTAATCAGTTTCGTGTTTGATCGAGTTCTTTGTGCTTTTTTTAGATTATTACATAATATTCTAATTTTTTTCTGCCATTTGAATGACATGCGTGTCGTAATTAAATGAAATTTTGTATGCTCGGTGAATCTTTTAGGTCCAATTTTTATGATTTACCCCTTAAAAGTTATGATTTATAATTTTCACTATGTAGTAACATGTAGTCATGTATGAGTTATGTGGGAAGTATATGCTTGTGATGTGTATGTATATCAGTAGGTGAAAGTGTGTGTGTGTGTGTGTGTGTGTGTGTGTGCGCGTGTGTGCAGATTCAAATTTGAAGCAAAATTCGTTGTTTGTTTAACTCTTTTTCTTTTTCGCAGGTCTTGGAGTTTGAACTATTATGTAGTAAGTTTCTGCATAGTGGACGTAGTGGACGTTGTGTTCGTCGTTCAAAACAAGTTGTTCTCGTCTTGAAGCTATAAACTACAAACTACATTATATATGACTATACACGTATAGTCACGTGTGGTCATATATATATATATATATATATATATATATATATATATATATATATATATAAACTGTGTCGTTTTTTTGATGTGTAGTTATGTTTTTCCATTTTTTTGTTCGGTACTAATCGATGATGATTTGTTCTTTGTTGAAGAACATATGCATGTGATTGTGTATTTCGATCTATATTTGAACAAGTTGATTTATAATATCAAGAATTAAATTGTGAATTTTTAGGTGTAGAAATTTGTTTGTATATAATCACCGGTCTACGTAGTTGGTCGACTATAGATAACTATACATGACTATATATAACTTTGGAGCAAAGAGATGGTACATGACTACATATACTATAGTCATATATAGTCAATTTGTGTACAGAAAACTTATAGAAAATTTATTTTTAAAAAAATTAAAAAATTAAAAAATTAAAAAAAAATTAAAAAAAAAATAATAAAAAAATTAAAAAAAAATAAAAAAAAAAATAAAAAATAAAAATAAAAATAAAAAAAAATAAAAAAATTGAAAAAAATGATAAATGCATGTCCAAAAATGCTAAATGCAGTTGGCTATTATGCTTAATGCAACTGGCGAAATGTTGAATGCAGTTGGGCGAAAATTACGAATAAGGGCACAATAATACTTTTACCTCTTCAGGGAGGTATCTCAAAGAAAGAATTTTAGGGATGTACTTATCCCTATATATTTTCCATACTAAGGGTGTATATCAAATGGACCTTGTTTATAAGTTATTTCTTATGGGTCTATTGATAATTGCCCATATGAAAACTCAAGGACAATTTGTATTACTATTACGTATCAAAGACAATTTGTATTATTAACTATTCAAACAAAAAAGAGAACTTTTATACCTAAATATTCACAATTAATTAATGACAACTTTAGATTTTAATACTCATCTTGTATCTAACATAAGTAGTCTGTATGCATGCATAAAGCATGAGGACAATAAAATGTGGGTATGAAATATCTCAAGTAGGTTTGAAACTCAATAGGAATGGTATATATCCAACTCTAGATACATACTATTTGTTTCTTTCAAATTTAATTAGTAAAAATTAGATATTAACTCCGAAATCAAACTCTAGTTGCATTTTATATGTTCTTTTTAATTTCAATTAGTAAAAATTAGAAATTAAAACTAATGAGATAATATAAGATATCTCATATAATTTCAAGGAGCTAGGATTAGTCTAATAAGCATATAAAACTAATGTGATGGCAAATGAGAGATAACGTAAGATATAGATATTAAACAATTAGATTAGTAGATAAAATATGAATTAAAAAATTCTGAGAAGAAGCAATTAATGCTATTTTACATGAAAAAAATAAATTATATTTCTATATAAAATTAAAGGATCGATTTAAGAAATGTTAGGAGGGGGTGCACGGCCCCCCTTGGGCCTATGCTGGTTCCACCCATGGAGATGAGAGACGACGTAAGATATAGATATTAAACAATTAGGTGCAATTCGTGTGGCGTTAATTGATTGAAGACTTGAAACTCCACTCATTCAACTCAAACCTTGACTCGGCCGATTTCAACTTGGAGTTGGGCCAGGCATTTTTGTAATTTTACAGCCTTGAACTAACGGTGTCAAGGTCAAGCCTATGAAAACTAACATCAAAGACCATATTGGAAAACAATACAAGTGGACGGGGGCAAATCGATGTAATTAGAAGTAGAAGGGGGTAAAATGATTTCGTCCTAGAGTACAAGAGGAGAAAGTGGAATTTCCCTTAAATTAATAGACAAAATATGAAAAATAGCTCATGAAGTTTGTGTGATATACAAAGTGGGTAAAATCTGCCTATATATTTGGTTGATCTCACATAGAAAATTCAACAGAAAACATGGCGACTACTCAACCTAGAATAATTCTCTATGCTCTCCTTTTGATCACCTCATCAGGTAAAATTAACCTATGATTCTATATGAATTCTAGATTTATATTCTTCAGGCCATGTTCTCAATAAAGTAAAAATCTAATAAGCTAGCTCAACAAAATCTCGAGCGCTCAACTTTTTTAACTATTCATTAATTTCAATTATTATTATAATATGCAGTTATACCTTATTCCTCAAAAATAAATGGAGTGGAAGCCATCGAATTGCAACCAACAGAAACTACGAGGGCTGCCCTTGCTGTGTGCTATTCGCCTTGTAAGACGGATCAAGACTGCGTTGATGCTAATTGTGGTAGCAAATGTTTCACCATGAAGCGCCCTTTTAAAATAAGTAATTGTCTTAGTTTTTAATGCCATATTTCTTCAAATTATATTCAATAAAAATGAAATGTGGAGTGTTCATAATAATCATATATAGCCAATAGTAATAATTTCATGTAATGGCTATAGTGATTGTAAGACGAAATTAAATAAATTCACCTTTATTTTCATTTACCTGGGGTTTGATGCATTTTTGCCACCTATATAAGTAGGTTTACACAAATAACAAATATGGTTGGCTCGTAAAAATATATCTCCTGTTTTTACAAATTACATATATCTTATGTCTTTACATGCATATAAAAAGATCTTGTATTTCCTCTCTAGAAATATATATATATATATATATATATATATATATATATATATATATATATATATATATATATATATATATATATATATATATATATATATATGGCAAATTACGGCCACCCCCCTAGCTATGGTCAAATTACGAAAACCCCTCTCCTGTTTTGGTAATTACAGCCACCCCCCTCAACTATGTATTTATCTTACGAAAAGACCCCTCCAGAGGTAAATTTAGGGTGGTTAATTGAGCAAAACCGGACCAAAATTTCGGTACGCCAACATTTCATACCGTTTACCGAACAAAATATACGATTTGGTTCGGTAAATAACCGAATTACATAAATTTTACGTAAAAATATTTAAAAGGAGGGGGGTGGCTGTAATTACCGAAACAAGAGGGGTTTTTTCGTAATTTGACCATACATTACGGGGGTGGCCGTAATTTTCCCTATATATATTTCTAGAGAGGAAATACAAGATTTTTTAAAAGATGTTGATCAGTTTGAGCAAGAAAATACAAGTTCAAATATTGAATTCGAGAGTCAATTGACCCAACCCTAATTGAAGACCGAAAGTCAAAATTCAAAAAACTTGAAAGGGGAGATTCCAAAAAACAAAATTCTTGAACAAAATAATAAGACAAATCGAAATAGAGGTTGTAATAACTCCATATTTAATAAAATAAAAGAATAAAAAATTAAAAAGCAAAAAAATATTATTAAAAACCAATAAGCTACACCTACCTTAAATGTTGCATTTCAAAAAAAAAATAAAAGAGCAAAACATATATACATATATATTAAGTGATATAAGCGTTTTTATTGGAATTGGTGATGCACCACTATGTTTTATAATTTGATATATGATTCACTTTTTCTTTTCTTGTACTTATGGTTACAATATTGCCCCTTAAGAAATATAAGAGCACGACACCACTAATGCTTTAGTAAACACCAGATGCTTTTGAGGAAAAAAAATAAACAACCCTCAAGAAAAATCATAAAAGTACTAATATTTGAAATACGTGTTAAAAGCGTGTTATTTTGACTCTAATCTTATCAATCAAAATTCAGAAAAATTAACTAAAAGCAAGCAAAACTGTTTTATGCAAACCGTTCATTGCAAAAAAATAAATTTAGTTGATGTGTTACACAGTGACAATGCTAGTCAACAACACAATAACATTGTTCGAAATAAAAAACTGAAAAAAAATAAAATAAATAATTAATATTACTTTACAAAGAAAAAAAACATTAAAAGAATTAATATTACTATGTTAAAAAATAAATAAAAAATAATCTTCAACTTCGGTCAAAAGTAACGGCGGTCAAAATTAGGGCCAATTGATGAAATTGAAGTTAAATTAAAGTTTGATTGACGAAATTCAAGTAACTTAGAATTTGAGGAGTGTTTGTCTTTGATGATATTTTATGAAAAAAAGAATCATGTTTGTCCTTTAAGATAAATTAGTTTTTTACCATACTTATTTGTTTATAAGTTATTTCATATGAGCCTATTGATAATTGCCTATAATGAAAACTCAAGTACAATTTGTATTACTACTGAGTATTTAGAAATAACCATACAAACAAAAAGATAACTAACATACATAAGTAGTATGTATGCATTCATAAAGCATGTGGGCATGATCTAATTCTAAGTACATAAACAATATTGTAAAATATATAGCTCATGGGGTTTGTGTGGATGCAAATTTGCCTATAAATTTGGTTGTTCTCATACTGAAAATTTAACATAAAATGGCGAATATTGCACCTAAAAATAGTTTTCTTTGCTCTTCTTTTAATCACCTCATCAGGTAAAGCATAAAAGCCTCTGATTCTAAATTAACTCAAAAGCTTCTCAACCAAAACTCGAGCTCGACTCTTTCTTATTGTTTATTAATTTTAATTTTATTGTGTGCAGTTATACTTTGTTTCTAAAAAATGTTTGAAGTGGAAGCCTGGCAACCAGCAGGAATTATTACAAGGGTTGCCCTTGCCCCGTGCCATCCATCTTGTAAAACAGATCAAAACTGCGTTGATGCTAATTGTGGTAAAAAAATGTTTCATCATGTTGCGCCCTATTAAAATTAGTAATTATCTTAGCTAATTAATGCCATCTTTCTTCAAATTATTTTCAATAAACTAAAATGAACTATGGAGTATTCCCAATAAATAGAGCCAATAATAATAATTTGTTGTAATGGCTGATGTGATTGTAAGATGAAGTCAAATAAATTCATCGTTAAGTTTTCTTTGTTTTAAATTTTATATATAAGTAGTTTTAAATAAATATGGCTGGCTTGTAAAAATCTATCTTTTGTCTTTACATGTATGTGTTTCATCACGCAATTCCAATATGCCAACGCATTATTTGTTACTAATTAAATTGTATATTTGACACAAATGTTGAAGAACATATATATATACATATATATATATATATATATATATATGTTTCAAGACACTAAAGTATATATTTTTGAGCCAAATATTGTTATATATATTTATTTCTAGAGGGGAAAAACAAGTCCAAATATTTAATTCCAGAGTAAATTGATCAAATCCTGGAATTATCATTATTGATGAACAAAATAAAAATCAAGAAGAGTTGAAAAGGCGATTCCACAAAAATAAAATAATTAGATGGATCGGGATAGAAGATTGTAACTCCAACTATTTTATTCAATAAATTAACTTTAATTTGTAAATAATTCCTTGCTTGTTTAAGATTTCACGACAATTACAACTTATGAATGGCACCATGTAACTACCGAACTTATAATTTACGATCCGAACAACCAACGGGGTTGCATTAAATATCCATTACGCCTCGACGTCAAGGATCGAAAAACATAATCTTTAGAAGGAGCAATTACATCAAAGTATACAGTAAATTTGATGCTTTGCCCAACCCTATTAAACTCTAGTTTTCGAGGTACACCACTGACTTTGGAACCTATCGGAGGTACAACAACTTCTTCATACACACTCTCTGCCACCTCAACATTTGTCATTGTTCGAGAGATCGAAAACGACTTGTTCAGATTCAGAAACGTAATTGATGGATAGTTAAGGTCAGATGGTGTCTGATTTTTTTTTATTACAAGTATTATTGTCTCATGTTATCATCTGAAGTTTTTCATTGTTAATCATTGGTTATTGCTTCGTATGCTAGGACATGATCGAGGGCTTGTGTTGGGTTCATAAACCATTAACTCTAGAGCCAAAATCAAATGGGTTCGCCTTTCGCCCATCGGGACCCGCTCTAATAGGTTTCTTGTTCTTGTCCGAAGTAGTAGTTGTTGGCAATTTATTTATTAAAATAAAATTATTTTTTGAATGAAAAAAAAAGGAAGGTTATAGGCACCTATTTGATCAAATATGCAACAATATGAAGAGGTGTGGCCATACTTTTTCATTTTGTTTAATTTCCTAAGGGTTGTGTTCATTACTCACAACCATTGGAAACAAATAAATAAAAAGCTCCACATGTTTGATTTAAGGGAAAATTACGGCCACCCCCCTCAGGTATGGTCAAATTACTAAAAAACCCTCTTTTTTGGGTAATTACAGCCACCCCCTCATTTTAAATATTTTTACGTAAAATTTATGTAATTCGGTTATTTATCGAACCAAATCGTATATTTAGTTCGGTAAACGGTATGAAATGTTGGCGTACCGAAATTTTCGTTCAGTTTTACCGAATTAACATACCTAAAATTACCTCTTGAGGGGTCTTTTCGTAAGATAAATATATAGTTGAGGGGGGTGGCTGTAATTACCCAAACAGGAGGGGGGTTTTCGTAATTTCACCATAGCTCAGGGGGGTGGCCGTAATTTGCCCTTGATTTAATAAAATAAAAATCAATTGAATTCCATAATTTTGGTTTATGGAATTCATCTTTCTTTAGCCCGGAAATATTCTTCGCAGAATATTTTCTTCCGTATTCGATTCGAGAGTTTGAGACACAAAATAACGTTCGTTGTACTCGGGATTTTGAGTGCTCATATGCCGAATTAGCCGTTATATCTTGGGAGACCATTGTCAAATAACTGTAAGCACCGTAGCGGGGCAATATCATCTTCAGGAAAGAGTTTTCTTGCCTCGGCTAATCTTTTCGTATTTTCACTAATTTTGTTCGACCAATTTACTAAATCTACTATCCGTTTTATATACCGGGAACAACAATATTAAGAAGATATTTTTGTGTGATTTAGTAAAATGAGTTTTCTGCACACGTTGGTAAACGGGATGGAGAAGAAGATAATCTGCCAAAAATCAAGAAGTTACAAAATCAAATTGGAGGAAAAAGTTCATTTTCGAACAGAACATGAAGTCCACGTTCTTTCCCATTTTCGAAGATGTTAAAGTCCGAATATGGAAAATTAACATTTCACAGAAGTTGTAGATAATCAAGTTTTCTTTCCAGATCATGTTAAACTTCACAAATGGATATTTTAGGAGGAGTTATGATAACAACACGAAAGGGTGCTAAAACTGCCAATGCACCTTCTCATGTAAAATAGAACCGTTCGTGACCAATGCAACTTATCGCATATTAAACGCCTCACCAATGTCCAATGCATGAAATTTTGGTGAAAGAAGACGAAATCGAAGAATAATGATGAGATTATATATTATTTTTGATTCATGAATATTATTTAATATTTTTTGTGGTTCCATAGTAGGTGTATTTTTACAGCACACCTATTCCGACTTCGAGGATTACTTTGATCATGACCAGTCTGAATCTCAGAAAACGTGAAATATAAAAGTTGTAGAAAACTTTGTTGGCTATTCGGATCATATTGAGTCAACAAAATCGGACTTCAGACGGAAGAGATATGATTAAATCATTCAGCACTGCCATAATATTGACACGATTTGGTGCTACCCACAAAATTTTGAATTGACGAACATGTAATTTATCGGGTACGTTTTTTGATTATTAGATATCTATTTTTGCAATAAATTGATAATGCTACATGATATAATGGTGGATTATTGCATGATAGTTTAATTTTCATAGGTGGAAGCATGGTAAAACATATACAATATATATGCTTCAATGAATATTCATTATGTTTGTGTATCTATATTAATGATACAAATAACTTTATCCTAAATGCAATAAAGTGATAGCATATGTGCTAATTATTTGAATAAGTTTATCATAAACCGCATGATAAGTGCTATACTACATGACATTTATCATGAAAAATTCAATATTTATTTGTATGCATATAGTTTGATAAGGGATTAGCTTTCTCCCAATTTTCATTTGATGTGGAACCGTCGAGTTGTTTGATTTCCGAATATATTTTATGAAATTTGTGAGTACGTGATCTTATTATTAAAGTTTTTATTATTTTCTATGAACGATTAGACTTGCCTCATATATTAGTTGTGTTACTTAGTTAGAGGAATATTATTATACATATTATTATTTCCGTAAGCCATACCAATTCCTTAGAATTGTGTAATTGCATGGAAACATATTGATTATATGCTATATATTTATATAAATCAACTATGTTGGATATGAATTAATTTATGCCATGAAATAATATCCAAACTTGATGTTATTATATACTCGTGTGTATACTATGTATATATTGATATAGTATGCTTGATCTATTGTTTCTTTCTATGATCAACTAGTATGAACGTTGTGCTCACATGTCAAATATTATGTTTATTATAATATTGAAATGAAATAGAAAGAAAGAAAAGCTCAATTCATGAGATCACATGAACAGTTCTTGTCTCATGAACATAAAAGAAGATCGAACTGTTGGTTCGATTTGATATTATTATTTTTTTTTTATATCACATTTGCAAGATGATGATCTACACTGTGAATGGATGAGATCGGATTTTGATTTTTCAAACATCCGAAATCATTGTAAACAACAATGGATGTTTTGTTGAAAGAAAATTTGAGAAGTTTACTTAAGAACTTGTTTTGTAGAATTAAATCGTTGGATTTGCCTGAATTTTGAACGGCATGTTTAGGACATACAATCCTAAACTATGAACGATTAAGATTAGAATTTGTATATTATAACTTTAATATTGAATAGTGGAGATCAACCACCATTTGAAGAGATTAATATTTTCTTGTTTATTGACAAGATTTAAGTATCTTGACGATTTTCTCTTTTTGAGGAAAGAAATCTTATTATCTTATTTGTTGACAAGATTTAAGTATCTTGAGAAGTTTCCTCTTTTTGTGCTTCCTGAGAGAAAGAAATACAATTCTTTGTAATTAAATCATATTGGTGATCCAATATATTTCCCTAACAAAAGAAGAAATGTATTTTGTTACATTGTGTATCCTTATTAATAAAATAAAAATAAGGATTTCAAAGCATTTAAATGATATGTGAATGAAAGTTGGAAAATGCCAACTTTGACAAATGAATTAAAAAATGAGTACTGAAACTCTTGGAAAAAATTTATGGATATCATATTGATAAATTCTAGAATACATACTCTAGAATTTGTGGGGGAAATTAGATATTACGAGCTAACCACATTAATATTAAAAAATGTGGGGGTCTTTAGGCCCTAACCACATAAATTAGATATTCCGAACTAACCACATAAATATTTATAATTGTGCGGGTCTTTAGGCCATAACCAGTAACCACATTAATATTTAGAAATGTGGGGGTTTTTAGGCCAAGGTAAAAAAAGTACCTAAGTTAATATAAGGCCTAGTATGTCAAGTGGATAAATATTGAATATATAAATAATGATTGTGTAGGAGATAGTCACTCTTGATGCAAATTGATTATATTGTGTTTTCTTGTAAAATAAGAAAATAAATAAGTTCTAAATAAGAGAACTTATAAATGTATAAGTGGTAAATCTTCAAAGTGATGAACAACCAAGTTAAATATGTGTGAGTGGTAAATCATCAAAGTTGCGAACAACCAAGAGTACAACAAGATGGCAAAGAAAATCAATATGTTTGATTTTAATTTAATTTTATAACTTATGAGTTATAAAATGAACGAATGACAATTATTGAAATATTGTCTACATTGGAAGAATGTACGTGGAAGTTAGTTTGTCTTCTTCCAAGTAGTAAACCATTAAGGTTTAGATGGACTATTCAAAAGAATGATTAAGGGTAGTCCTATAAAGCTAAATTAGTAGCTATTGAATTTTTTGATTATTTATAACAAGATATTGGAATCCGTTAAGTCATTCTAAAGTAATATTTGATAAAATTGTGTTATCAAATAATTTTCGTAATAACGAGTGTGACCAGTGTGTTTATATTAAAAGCACGTGGAAGTATATGTCTATAGACGATATTATAATCATGAGATAGTGATCATAATATTATTTTGAACGTTGAGAAAATATTGAAAAAAAATAAAAATTAAATTTTTGATGTGAAAGACGAGGGTCTAGACGATGTAATCTTATAGATTAAATTCACTACGACAAAGATAATCTTATTGAAAGTCTCATATTGAGACTACTATAAAATTGATCTAGTTGTCTAAAGATCAAGTCTTTACTTTACCAAAAATAACAATGAACAATGGTTCAACTAAAAATAATCATTCAATGATGTTATAAGGGTTCTTAGGTAATCTAAGTATCGCGTTTAAATGGATTAGACTAAAGAAAATATCCAGTTCTATTAGGAAATTACATTGGATATATGAGTCCACTAAGATTATGTAACTTGGAAATCCTCAAAGAAAAATGAATATCTCGATTCATGGTTGAATTCGAATATATAGCTTTAGATAAAGTTATAAAAGAAGTTGAATAAACTTCATAAAACTATTGGAGGATGTTCCGTGTTGGACTAAGTCGGTGCCTGCAATTATGAATAAATTGTGATAGCCAATCGGTTACGATAAGGGCACAAACGACATGTATAATGGCAAGTATCGACACACTCGTACACATAAGAACATTAGGAAATTGATCTCAAAAGAAATAATATAACATTGATTATGAAAATTAATGGTTAATAGCGGATCCGCGACTAAAAGTCAACTAAAGAGATCAAACATATTGCCTGTCTAGGGGTGTGAGATCAAAACCCATACGTTAAGAATTTCTATAGTGGTAACCCAACCATGATGACTGGAGATCTCAAGAACTGGTTTAAAAGGGACAACTAAGCTATTGAAATTCAGTGATGCACTAAGGAGTATATATTCCTATGGAATTATATATTTCCAGCTCATTCCCGTGATAGACATTAGTGCTGCCTGCGGAGAGGGTGAAGGATAAGCGAAAGCTTTTAATGATTCCAAAACATTGACAAAAGGTGAGGTATTGGTAGGATGCCTTTAATAGGACATCACGTATCTAAGTGTAGAAGTGTGGGCCGCTTCAAAATGACAAACACTTATGAATCCAAGATGTGCTCCAGGGCCAAAATGGAAGCAACCATGAGAAACGATGAAATGTGGGAAAACTATTATGTGGATATCATTGTCTTGGTTTACACAAACGGCTGGCAGTTCAAGACATCGCGTCCACTAACTAGCCAAGTAAATTCGATGGTATACCGCTAAGGAAGGTTCAAAGCCAAAAGCTACCTATCCCCATTGCAATAGTATCCACTTGAACTCTTAGGCCTCATTTGGTTCGTGTGATGGGTTTGAATGGGATTCTATCAACCCACTAGGATTACACTGTAGGGATACAAATGAAATTAGTTAATCTCATGTTTGGTTCGACTGTTTCAGCTGCAAGATAGATGCCTGGATTGGATCATTCTTGTGTTTGGCTCAATGGTTAGGGTTGGATAAGTATATAAAAACCTATATTGCCCCTGCTCGATGTGTATTAAGGCTCCCAACCCCTACAAATGAATTATTTCCATTTTTTTCCAGTTTTATGTCCTTTTTTTTTTTATTGTTGCGAATATCTGTACTAAACACGAAAATTTTATTCTAAATGGGTAGCACAACAGTTCAAACGGTTTTCATGGACATAGACGAAGTGTGGCGTCTCAACATCACATTACCACATATTTTTTTTTAACTCAAATTAAACTAATTCAACTTGATTATACGCAACATTGAGCGGTACATAAATTCAAAACAGCCGCAGCACAACTGCTGCCAAAAAAGTATTTTATCTGGTAACTAGCAATCACTACAACATAATTAAAACAAAAACAAAAACAAAAGCAAAATACTTATTCACATCCAAAAACTACTCATATGAGTCCAATCCTCTTTACTTCTGAGATGAGTTTGGTACCCTCTTCTTCCCGAAGTCAACATTGGTTGTACTGCATACGCTTGTGGGTGTGGCCACAAGGCTTCTTTTGGTCCTGCACTCCTGCTTCGCCACCTTGGGAGTCTGTCTTCTCACTTTTCCGGCACGAGCCAACTAACCGTGTACATTGCCCATGTTTTTGTTTGATTGATTAACAGCTTCCCCATCTTCTCTTTTGTTTTATTTTCTTCAAGCAATTACCAACAATAATTGATAATTACATATGTTTTCTCATGATTTTGCTAAGAATATAAATGTTTGTACTAAATTGATCCAGATAATAACAAGCATAAAAGGATCTCAAAAGCAAATAGCTATAGTAATTCATTGTGCCGCATCAACTGAATTACTTATAACTGCATATATGTAATGTGTTTCAAAAGCAGTTAACAAGGCAAATAGTTTCTTGTTAAACACAGATTACAGTTACGGAAAACTAAATAATTAAGACATTTAACTTCAGCTAATTCCTTCATCGGTAGCAACAAAAAGAACCTTTCAATGTTAGACTAATTAATAGAAATCCTACTCATCGATTTTTTTCGGTACCTTTCTTTTATTCTCACTTTGTTCTATGCAATCTACTTCTAGCCCAGATTGCACCACAAGATACACCGACCTTCCAATTTGACACGAAAACAAACAAGGCAATGAGGCATTGTTATTACTCTTGTGTAAAAACGGCTGACTAAGAGTAATCACAAACTATTTATCCAGCAGAAACAGACATTAAAATTTTTTCCGACTGCCCTCCACAAATTTCCTTGTGCTCCAAGAGCTGATTAACAGAAATCTTGGATTAACTCCTATTAAAAAAATTGCGTCTTATTGGGAGTCGAAACAATACGCACATTACAAGTATTTAAAGCTCATTTTCTCATATCTGCCAAATTGTGGAAGGAAGATCAACAATCCAATTTCTTTGCAAAAACTAATTGCAGTGGTACTATCGTGTTTTGCATAAATTACGACATATACATGATTCAATGTGCAAAGAAATTAATATTATAAAAGACCCATGTGAATTTTACTTAAAGTCAAATTTAGCTGCCACTATACTATTGAATTTGGGGGAAAGAAGACCTTTTTTTCCAGCTAAATTTTCCAATACGACAATTTTTCCAATACGATTTTTTTATTCAATCTTTTCATCTCATTTGATAGAAAAATATTCAAATATAAATCATGAACGTCCAGATTCCTCAAGTAACAAAAAAGAGAAATTTGAAAAAATAAAAATCCACATAAATTAGGAAAATTAACACCGAGAATCACACACCAAGAGAGAAAAAAAATGCGTTTATATGGATACACACATACATACACCACATAGAGATAAATAAGTATGAATGGATACACACACACACACACACACACACACACACCTGAACTGTTGATGACTGAACTCTGCTTTGAGCTGTAACCAATTGCAGTCGGGGCAACAACTTACGCTTTCCACACAGTTCTGTACGCTCCTTGCAACTCTACCGTTTCTCAAATACGGTGACTTCAGATTCCGGCGCCGGGCATGGGTTCACATTGAATTCCAGTGGCTTTTCTCGGAAGTCAATCAGATAGGGAGAGAGAGAGGCATTAGGTCGAGAAGATTCAATTTGAGGGAGAAAAATGTTATATATACCTGTGTATATCGTAATAAAAAATTGTATTGAGGGTCAAAAAGTAATTTCTTGTGTAGTTTAGTGTGGATGATGGATGGGATTACATATACCCACCTCTGGTTTTATCTATCCTACACCCGGTGAAGGTTACACCGGGTGACTTTTCACCGTTGATCTACACACACCAATGTGGGTGGCTGGATGATTTATCCCGAAAATGAAGGACTCAGACCCAGGCTCAGAATCAATACCGGGCCTGCATCATGTGAACCAAATGGGTGTACCGAGTGGATTATATTGTCAATCAGGTATAATCATACGAACCAAATGGGGCCTTAATAGAATCCATCGTTTTTCGTTAATTTCATTCATGTGGGGGATTGTTGGAGATTTTATTTATTAAAATAAAATTATTTTTTGAATGAACAAAAAAAAAAAAAGGTTTTAGGCACCTATTTGATCAAATAGGTGTGACAATATGAAGAGGTGTGGCCACACCTTCATTTGTTTAATTTCCTAAGGGTTGTGTTCATTACTCACAACCATTGAAAACCTATAAATAAAAAGCTCCGCATGTTTGATTTAATAACATAAAAATCAATTGAATTCCATAATTTTGTTCTATGCAATTTATCTTTCTTTAGCCCGGAAATATTCTTTGTAGAATATTTTCTTCCGTATTTGATTCGAGAGTTTGAGACATAAAGTAACGTTCGTCGTACTCGGGATTTTGAGGGCCCGTATGCCGAATTAGCCGTTGTATCTTGGGAGACCATTGTTAAATAACCGTAAGCACCGTAGCGGGGCAATATCGTCTTAAGAAAAGAGTTTTCTCGCCTCGGCTAATCTTTTCGTATTTTCACTAATTAATTTGTTCAACCAATTTACTAAATTCACTACCCATTTTATATACTGGGAACAACAGTAGCCGCAATAAGTCATTACATTAATGAAAGACAATAAAACATTGTCTTACCTTTTTTTACTTTTTTTGATAAGAAAATGGAGTATATCAATTAAGCATGAAAATGAAAAGACTCTGGTGATGGGGTAGCCCCATCACAAAAGAGCCACCAGATTACATTATGAAACATTTAGAAAGACTAGTACTGCATTAATTTACACGTGATTCGTGTGATTTAAGTAGATTATTTATCCATGGGTTAATGGTGTTAATGATTAAAATTAGGGGCTATTAGTGAGAACCCCTCTAGTGTTTTTTTAATGAGGGAAGATCCAGCCACATTTTCAATATTAGTATTAGATCCATTATTTTATGTATTCCAAAAATACCCTTTTAGAAGCTACGACCCAAATAAACAAAAAATATTGGAAACCAAATCCCGTCTTCCTTCCAATCTTCTGAATCCCCAATATCTCGCACCCACCTTTCTTCCAATCTCCCACCTCGGTGAAAAATTCTAGGGCAAAAACAACGACGACGACAATAGTTTCTAGGGCAAAATATCGACGACGCTGCAGATTTGAGATGAAATTCGCTTGAACCCATTGACAACAAAACACAACTACAAATTTGCCCTAGTGGTTTTTGTTTAGAACCCATCGACGATAAAGACTACAATCAAATCCTTTATACTGCTATTTCCCGACGCCATATGCCAACAGTAAGTTCCCCGCACTGAAATAGTCATGTTCGAAACATACTACATAGTCTTCAAATAATAGAACCCGGTTTTTTTTCTTTCTGTTTATTGGTCTACAGGTGATATATGATAAAATCGACGAACCATATTCGAATCGTGGACGATGGTAACTAGAACTGCTATTTTTTCTTTTAATATTTATTGAAATTTATAAGAACACTGTCTAATATAATTTACTAGTTTGTTGATTTTTTTTGTTAATTCTAAATGAATGGGTGTTGTAAGCGATTGATGGTGTATGTGATAGTACAGTTGATCTTTATTGTTGTATAGAAATACATAGTTGAATGAGTATGCCAACTTGTGATAGTGAGACTGCACTATTCAGGATGTGTTAGAAAATAGTTTGTTAACCAAGAAATAGTTGATTAAAATTAAATCACTTTGTCTTGTTCAGTGTTTGTCCGGCTGTATTTGTTGATGAAGTGTTTGTTGATGAAGGAATAATTGATTACTTCATTTGATCAACTGTACTTGGTGAAAGCGTAGTTGATTTCTACTATATACGACTAACACATTGAAGTTTATTTAAAATAAAATAGTTGTTTACTTCATAACCATTTCATATAAAATAGTTATTTTAATATTTAAAAGGTGATATTGTTAATTTGTATTTAATGTGTTTTGATTTTCTACTATTTATGCAGGCTTGAGGAGTAAAATTTAATTTAACAAGATAGCAACCCACTTTATAAAAATAGTCGATTTTATATTAAAACTAGTTGATTATAGAAAATAACCAATAAGTAGTTCTCTGCAGACCGTGTTTGATATGCATTTATTTTTTACATGATGTTGATCTATTTTGTCTTAACAGAGGGCACACAACGATAGTAGCCCGTTTCATACGCCAAAGAACATTTTCGAGGAACATTCAATCATTAAAGAAGAAATCGAAATAGACTACCTCCAAATGTGGACAAAAATTGTGAAGACTCTTCCAGAATGGGGGAAGTGCAAGGACAACAGGACGAACAAAAACGTAAACACTAACATCGCTTGATCACTGTAACCCTTAAAATGGAATGTTGTTGACAATTGTTATTTAAATTTACGTTTTCTTAATTTTCAAGATATGTTTAAACTTTGTTTTGTTATAACATATGTTGTCGTATTTTATAAATATATGTAATATAGATCATTTTCATGTTAGCATCATTAATTCTTCAGTTAAAACAAGTATATTTATGTAATTCACTCCAACACAACTATAATTTTTCAGTTAAAACAGCTATATTTCTCTGAATAACACCAACACAACTATAATTTTTCAGTTAAAACAACTATATTTCTGTGAATAACACTAACGCAACTATATTTCTTCTGTTAAAACAACTATTTTTCAATTAAAACAACTATTTATCAATTAAAACAACTACAAATTATCAAGATCAACTATCAAATCTAGTTGATTAATGAAATCGACTACAACAGTAACGAAAACAACTATAATTTTGTAAATAACACCAGCACAATTTCAACAAACGAACATCCGATTGACAATTAATTGAACAAAATTAGCTCCCAAAACAATACAAGTTTCTACAATTCAGCACTAAAAAATCCGAAAAGAACAAAAACTATGAACTTAATTAAAAAACGAAGCAAACCTTGTGCGTCTGCCTCGTTGCCCTCTCCCCAAAGTAAACTTCGCTTTCATTCGATTCCTCCATTTCTGAAGGATAATTATCTGACAATTTGTGATAAATCTTCTTTCTTTAGAAAATAATTTGTTCATTTGTTTTCTAATTGAATGATAAAATGGGTCTGGAAGCATTCGCAGAGGCAACAGTTGAATTCTTGAACAAGGTAGTAAAACCAGTGTTGGTCGGGGTGGAAAAGAGGAGTGAAAGTTGGCGGCCACTCCTTGGCCGCTGCCGCCGCCGTGTTCTCTTTGAGCGTCGTCACCGACGAAGAGGCGCTTGAATTTGTATTAGAGGTGCCGATTTTTTAACGGACCGCGGGGGTCTTCCCTCGTCGTTGTCAATATGTGGCCCCCCTTCGTCCTCTCCTTGGCCGTCGCCTTCGCCACCACCACCGGGTCCCCAGTTCGAGACATAATAGAAAACGTGATGGAGATGACAGAATGACGATTGGGTACTAAAGATGTGATTAGGTTTTATGATTATAAGATTTGGAAACTGCTGATTTAACGTGATCACATATTTTATTAGATTTAATTATTCAGGGGTAAAATAGTCAGGTCAAAAGCCACTTTTAATTAAAAAGGATTTTAATTATTAAGTGGGGGGATCTCACTAATATTAGAAAAGGGGTTGTATCCACCTTCATATAGTCAAATGTATTAGGGGGTTCTCACTAATTATCCCATATATGTATAAAAAGATATAATTTTAGGGTCCATTTGATATACACCCCTCATATGGAAAATATATAGGAATAGGTCCACCCCTAAAATTCTTTCTTTGAGATAGCCCCCTCGAGAGGCAAAAGTACAATTGTTCCCTTATGTGCAATTTTTGCCCAGCTGCATTCAGTATTTTTAAACTGCAATCAGCATTACGACAAACTGCATTCAGCATTATGGCCAACTGCATTCAGCAGTTTTAGGACTTGCATTCAGCAGTTTTTGGACCTGCATTTAACATTTTTATAGAGTCTTTTAATAAAAAAATATAAATTTTTATTTTATTATTATTTTTTATATATACCTCTTTTGTATTTTTTGATTTAATTTTTAATTTATTTAATTTTTTTTTAATTTTTAAAATTTTAAATTATTAATTTTTAAATTTTAATTTTTTTAATTTTTAAATTTTTTTTTTAATTTTTAATTTTTATTTTTATTTTTTTTTTCAATTTTTTGATAAATTTACTGTACTGAAATTGAGTACACATGACTATAGTATACTACACATGTCTAATGTATACCTCAATCATGTATAGTTATATATAATCATGTACAATTTTTTTATCCCAAAATTATGATCGACCGATTATGTAAACCATTAATTCATATATAAAAAAATTCATCTTCACCAACAACTAAAATCACAATTTAAATTTTGATATTATAAATTCAATTAGTACCAAATAAAAAATTGAAAATACACTATCATCATGACCACTACAAAAAATCACATGGCTTATATATAACTATATATTACCATATGCTACTACACGTGACTATATATGACTACATGTATATGACCACTCGTGACTATATATGACTACATGTATATGACCACTCGTGACTATATATGACTACATGTATATGACCACATGTGACTATATATTACTACATGTATATGACCACATGTGACTATATATGACTGCATGGATATGACCACATGTGACTATATGAGTATAGTCATATATAGTGTAGTTTGTATTTATAGCTTCAAATCCTACTTTTTAAAACGACAATAATTCCAATCTATCGATTGCAAAAGAACTGCACCATGTCCTCTCGACAAAAACTTATTGCATAGAAGTTGTTCGAACACCAAGACCTGTGACAAAAAAATCAAATTCAACTTAAAAATTGAAGTTATAAATCAACTCAACAACAAAATACGGATTGAAAATACACAATCACATGCACATGTTACTACATATTACTATATATTCCATTTTAGAGAGATGGGGCAATTTGTTCCAAGTACCCCATCTTAAATTAACTCTTCTACTGTTGTATTCCATACATAATTCACCTCAAAACCAAATCCAATATCTTTCTCACCATTTAAAAAAAAAATTGAAATACAATTAACGGAAAATGGTTTAAAATTAACAGAAAATTATTAAAACATTATCAAATGCTAAATTATTCTCTGCAAGTTACACAAATAACAAAACATGTGAGAAAAAAATACGAGTTAAAGAAAACGAAGAACAAAAATAGAACAAGCGAATTACATTAAATGAATTTTTATAAAATACATAAACAATGAAAATCATTTCTTTTGACATATTTACTTTAGTGAACTATAACCCCATATGGTCAACTATAGTCACATGTAGTTATGTTCCTTCTTGTTACAACATGTGACTATATAGTCAACTATAGTCACATGTAGTTATGTTACTTCTTGTTACAACATGTGACTATATATGACTAGGTAATTTTCATCTTAATAAATGCAGTAAATATACAAACAAAAAAAAAATCTCCCACCACATTCTAATACTCCGCCACCCAATTCAAGGAAAACAATTCATCAAGCAACTCATTTTATTACACAAAAAAGATACCTAAACAATTGCGTAAATCATCAGTTCTAATTTGTTCACATAGTTCGAACTTAATACAAGTGTCCAACATCAATCCATGAAACAATAAAAAATTACAACAAATTACCTCATACAGATTAGAGACTCCTGCGGCGGAATACATTGAAATATTGATTATGTTCATCGATTGCGGCCGGAATACAGATCCTATTCTTCTACGGAAATACAAATTGTCGTCGAAATACGGATCCTGTGCAACGGCAACAAATTTGTATATATTGACTTATATATATATATATATATATATATATATATATATATATATATATATATATATATATATATATATATATATATATATATATATATATATATATATATATATATATATATATATATATATATATATATATATATATATATATATATATATATATATATATATATATATATATATATATATATATATATATATATATATATATATATATATATATATATATATATGATCGATATATACTGGCGGCGAGAGACCAGCGGCTGCGGGCGGCGGTGGAGGGAGCAGCGGCAGCAGGGGAGCAGTAGCGGCGCGCTACGGCGGAGGGAGAAGTAGCGGCGGGCGACGGCGGAGGGAGCAGTAGCGGTAGGCGACGACGAAAGAAGCAACGTCGGCGGCGACGGTGGAGGGAGCAGTGACTACGGGCGGCGCAAGTTGGGAGATGAGCAGAGGTGCTCGTATGACTGGTGGATAGAGAGAGAGTTAGAGAGAGAAGAAGAGAGGGGGAGAGATGTAATGGCCGATGAGTGGGACAGAAACTAGGGTTTGAAAAATTAAGAGGGTAAATTAGGTATTTCAAGTTGCTCAGGGGGTCTCACTAATTAAGATTAGAATTTGGGTTTTTGACTAGGAAAAAAAAATCCATAGGACCTATGCGTATATATTTTAAAAACTAGGGGGTTATCCCTCATTTCCCCATAATTTTAAGGGGCAATATGCCAAACACCCTCCATTGGGCTTTTTATTCTTGATAAATCCTTAATTTATTAATGGTATTTGAGATAAATACAATGGGCTTGAAAACCCATATATGCCCCCACTTATTATTAATTACTATAATTATTCAAATAAAAAAAAATTATACACATTATCTACACCCAAATCTTTTCCATAATTTATATCCCCAAATCACGCTTCAGGTTTATGCCCAAAATAATGCTCCCAAATCAATTCCAAAAATCTCTTTTTTATTTTGTTTATTATTTTTGATTTCTTCATAAAAACATTTTGATTTTGTTTCTAAAAATGTTTATTTTTCGTTTTCTTAATTTTGGTTTTTTATTTTTTATATTGATTTTTTTCAATTAAATTTAATAAAAAAAATTGTTTTTAACAAATTGAAATTCACTATAAACTTACCAAAAACCACTATGTGATTATAGTATTCCGTTACGAAAATCCATTATAAACTTATCGAAAATCTCTATGTAATTAATAAAAACCACTATCTAATTAATGAAAATCACTCTGTAAATTAACGAAAATCACTATGTAATCAGCAAATTCCATTACAAAAATTCACTAAAAACTTATCAATTAACAAAAACCACTCTATAATTAATTAAAACAACTCTGTAATTAACGAAAATCACTATGTAATTAACAAATTACATTACAAAAATTCACTAAAAACTTATCATTTAACGAAAACGACTATGTAATTAATAAAAACCACTATGCGTGCAAAAACCACTCTTTCTTTTAACATTGAAATCCAACATTGTATCAAATCCACTTTGTAATTTGAAAGGATCGATCGACTAGATACTAAAAACCACATAACAATGGGGGAGAAAAACCATGTGCATTCATATTAACATTATTTCGAACGGTGTTAAAACCACGACTATTATGCACTTACACAGTTAGCGTAAAAAGTACGAAAACCACTCTGTAATTTCTTGAGACGAACTTCCTTCTTTGCCACATATGACACCTCTTGATTTCTATACTAATGATGTAACACCCCACGTGTTCAAAACACGATAATAAAACCTCTAGTCACGTAAATACTAAATTTTACCAAAAATAGGGCTATACGTGAATTATTGATATCCGAATTATTAGATATCAAATTTATTACGTGACCTTATGTGCCTATGTGTTTCGGAAATTATGCATGCATATTAGAAATTACCATAATATATAATATATATGAATATATATATATGTGTGTGCCGTGTATGTGTATATAATTAGGGGTGGATTATTAAATAATTAGAAAATAAATAAATGATTATCCTAAGCCTAGCCTAACCCCTATTAACCCAATCCTACACTCCATCTCTAGCATGCTTAATTAGAAGGTCAAGAGTCCCTCTCTCCCCCTCATTTCGGCTGCACCCAAACCCCTCTCCTTCTTCATTGTTCTTTCCTCTTTCAAACCACCGAAACCACCATTGATAGCAGCTCCACCAAAGCTCGAACCACCCCCAAAATCAGCAAGATACTTCTCAAACCAACAATGAGAATTCCCTATCTCACCCTTGCCCTTGAATTCTCCAAGAACACTATAAATACATGGTGCCCCTTCACGAATGAGAACACTTCTCACCTTGAAATCTACACCGTGTCATTCCACATTAAGGTAGCTTGGCTAAATCTGCAAGCTTGAAGAAGGTAAGAAGCTGCCATCCCAAGTTCTTCCACCTCTTCTTTCTTCTTCGTTCTTCCCCTTCTAACTTTCGGTTTTTCTTTGAAGGTTCCCAAGAACCTTTCCCCTCTTCATCTAGCCTTTTATTTCCTTTCTGTTTTTAAGGTAAGGAATCGAAATCCTTGCTGCAAATGGAGGTATCAAAGTATCAAGAATAAATTTCGAAATTAATTAAAAGACACCCCTAATTCTTGTTTTTGTGTTAATTCTTGCATTTACTTGTTCCTTTTTGTTAGTTCATATGATTTATGTTATTGCATGTATGATCAGAGGTCTTAAATGGTAGATTTGAGTTGATTACCTTCATAGAAGTTTCAGTTATTTCGAAAATTGTGAAGAAATTAAATTGGGAAAAGTTATGGGGTTGCATGTGTAAATCGGCATATTTTCGGGCCAGATCTGCAATTTGTGAGAAGTCAGATTCATATAAGTTTTCAAAAATGGTTTTTAGCATTTATTGAACTGAAATTCCAGATTTAGGAAAATTTTTAAGAAAAAAGTAATTTTTGAACTCCTAGTGGCCTTGCATGTATGGATCTAAAAGTTTTGGGGTGGAAAATGGAATTTTCAAAGTTGTTGCATAAATTAAAATCTTAACTTCGTTTTCTGCATATTTTGAATAAATATTTCGGATTTTTGGGGATTTTTCATGAAAAAGTGGATTTTGAAATCATAGTGTTGTTGCATGTGTAATTTGAAAGAGTTTTGGGGCAAATCTGTAATTTTCGAGAAATTGGTTCCAATTAGAATTCCAGGTCTGTTTTCCAGCATTTAGTAAAGGGTAATATTCAGTTTTAAAGGGGTTTTACTAGAAAATGGAATTTGTGCATTTTAGAGGTCTTGCATGTCTAGATCTAGAGAAGCTAGGGTGAACTATGTAATTTCCGGAAATTCTGCATCAAATCACTTATAACTGAGTTTTCTGCATTAATCTGAATTTCAGTTAAGTTAAGGGTCGATTTTCATGAAAGTATGAATTTTTGAACTTTAGAGTATATTGCATGTGTGAGTCTTGAACTTTGGGGGCAGAACTGTAATTTTCAAAAGTTCAGGGGTGTTGTGCTGAATACCCGAAACCTCCAAAACTAATATGGTTCCTTGATCCTAGAATTTAATTGAAATTAAGTAGCTTAAGGAAAGATAGAAGATAGGTTGATTCTTATTAAGTTTGTGGTATATTCTTGGGTGAGTATGCGTGAGTACACAATTTGATAATGGTTAATCTTTTGTGAAATATGTGTTTAATTGTCACTTGATTGATATTTGTGATGTTTTGTGGCTTTTATATTTCTTATGGGTTATTGTGGAATATTGATACCTTTATGTACTCAACCGAAATTCTAAATACTTCGGCCGTGCCTTTTTGTAATTAAATAAAATAAATTGGGGGATTAATGAAATACTTAGAAAAGATGAGAAAGGATACGGGGGGCCGGTATTCCAACCATAGATACTACAGTTGGGTGGTTTGATTCCACCAAAACGGGCTCAGAATAATCTTCTCATGTTCTAAGTAAAGAAGTTGATTTCTCATCGGATCCGATAAAACGTTTCTATAGTTAATGAATTATATGTCCTAGACATGTAAATTGTGTTAAATGTTGTTGTACTTGTGATATTATTATATAGTATATGTAGTATGACTATATTTTAAATTCTCGGTATCTTTCGATAACCTTACTGAGCTTTGTTAGCTCATATAGATATTCTCCGTTTGCAGGTACTAGTACTACTCACTCCACCGGATTGGACTAGTCGAAGTTTCGAGAGGCCGACTCCAGGTTTTTGGTTCGTATGGAGGATCTACTTATTTTGCTTGTAGTGCTATCTTTTGTGTATATTGTCCTTAGGACAATTACTGTTTCTATAGTAGCTCATGTGTATTATTATCCGTGGTAAAGGAGACTAAGTCCTCCGAATATGGGCCCCTTTTGTTAAACTATGGCCCACTTATTAATATGTAGTTTTAATTATGGACTTTAACCTTTTTCTATGTTTTATCAAGGTGACACCACTTAAAAAGTCGATATTACGAAATTATTGGGTAATTAGACGTATACTCCACCCTCCCACTAATTCACTTCGCCGAAATATCTTCCGAAGCCGACTCCGTCTTTAAATTCTAAGTCTCAAAGAAAATAATAATAATAATAATAATAATAATATGTAATCGGTTCACTAAACCCCTTGGAGTCTACCCACATACCCAAATACTTAAATAATACCTTTAAAGCTTCCGTGCATGGCAAACCCTCTCGATTTGCTATACGATTACTAGGGGGTGTCACAGACATGGTATCAGAGCAAAAATTGTAGAAACTTTATACGAGCATCGAACCGGAATTCGGAAACCTCGAAGCAAGAAGACTCGGTCTGTCCGGTAATTATATGCTTACTTGTGTTTTATATTATTTTCTGTTGTTCTAAAAATTATTTTTGCAACACACACACTAAGACATGACAGGAAGACCATCTCGGAACACCGCCACCGCCAATAATCTCCCGGACACCGCTAACATTATTCTCGGTCTCTCAAACCTTATCCGCGAACAAGCGCAAAATCATCATGACCAGATCCAACAACTCATTCAAAGCCAACGCACCCCACCTACACCTCAGCCAAACCCCCAAAGCAATACGAACGTTTCCTCCGTATGAAGCCCTCTGAGTTCCACGGTGATCCCGACCCGGTCGTAGCCGAGGAGTGGATCAAATCCTTGGAGGTGATCTTTGATTACATGCAAATGGATGACCGTGAACGAGTGCACTGTGCCCTCTTTCTACTTCGCAACGAAGCCCGGAACTGGTGGGAAGGAGCTAAGGAAGGTGTTGAACTCGAGAACTTGTCATGGGAAGCATTCAAGGTCCAGTTCTTCGAGAAATACTTTCCAAGGACGTCCGGGCCAACAAACTCAACGAATTCTTGGAGCTCTGCCAAGGGGATCTTACCATGACCGAATACGTTCGGTTATTCGAGCGAGGATGCCTGTACGCCCCATTCATCGCCAAGGACGTTGAGGAAAAGAAAAATCACTTCACAAGGGGTTTACAACCCGAAATTCGAAGGGACATCCACATGTCCGACGCCACTACCTTTCGCCAAATGGTGGACAAGGCACTAACGGCTGCTCAAGACGAAAATGAAATTCAGCAAGGGAAGCGATCCCAACCACCCACACTACGACCATGGAAGAAGGCCAACTTTGGGAATCATAAATTCAAAGGAAAGAAGGTCCAGAGTCCAAACCCTAGACCGGTAACACCGACGACCAAGCCAACTTGCTCGAACTGCGGAAAGGCTCACTTTGGAATCTGCGTAAAGGACACCGAATTGTGTTTTCGATGCAAAAAGCCAGGCCATAAGGCGAGAGACTGCCCCAGCGCTCAAACTCGAGTCCCCGGCCGCGCGTTTGCCATGACCCGAGAGCAAGTACGTCAAGATCCGACGATGATCGCAGGTACCGTCCTTATTCTTGGAGAACCCGTGTATGCTTTGATTGATTCTGGTTCTACACACTCCTTTATTTCCACCAATGTGTGCGTACGTCTTGGATTAGTACCAACTCGAGTAAGCCACGAATATCGCATCTCTATGCCCTCGGGCGAAGAAATGATCACCGACAAAATAGTGAAGGATTGCCCTATTCAAATTCAATCCCAACCCATGGGGTTCGATCTCATCATCTTAGCAATCGAAAATTTTGACCTCATAATGGGAATGGATTGGTTGACCAAATTCAAAGCCCAAATCAACTGCGCCTTAAAGACCGTAAGCTTTTCTCTCCCAAATCACACCCTCTTAGAATTTCAAAGCGACGCCGAGACTCTAATTCCCATAATATCCGCAATCAAAGCCACCAAACTCATCAACAAGGGACATATCGGCTACCTAGTCGACCTTCTGGAGACTAGCTCAAAACCTCCACCGGTGATGTCCGAACTTTCCGTTGTCCTAGAATTCTCCGACGTCTTCCCCGATGACCTACCCGGGCTACTGCCTGATCGCGAAATCGAATTCAAAATTCATCTTATTCCGGGAACAGAACCAATCTCGAAGGCTCCGTACCGCATGGCTCCTGTGGAACTCAAAGAATTGAAGAATCAAGTTCAAGAATTACTCGATAAGGGTTACATCCGCCCCAGTCACTCTCCATGGGGAGCCCCGGTACTATTCGTTAAGAAGAAAGACGGATCTTTCCGCCTTTGCATCGACTATCGAGAGCTGAATAAGGTGACCATAAAGAATAAATATCCGCAACCCCGCATCGACGATCTCTTTGACCAACTCCAAGGGTCATCCGTCTTCTCCAAAATCGACCTTCGGTCAGGTTACCACCAACTGAAAGTCAAAGAAGCTGATATTCCTAAGACAGCATTCCGAACTCGGTACGGCCACTACGAATTCGTAGTAATGCCTTTTGGATTAACCAACGCCCCAACAGCTTTTATGGATTTTATGAACCGAGTTTTTCATCAGTACCTCGACAAGTTTGTCATGGTCTTTATCGATGATATTCTTATATACTCCAGAACCCAAGAAGAACATGCCTCCCAATTACGAATAGTACTTCAAACACTCCGAGATCATCAACTCTACGCCAAGTTCAGTAAATGTGAATTTTGGCTATCCCGAGTCACTTTTCTTGGCCACATCATCTCTGCCGAAGGACTTTCCGTCGACCCCAGCAAAATAGAAGCAATCTCAACATGGCCAACTCCAAAGAATGTAAGGGAGATACGAAGTTTCCTTGGCTTAGCCGGATACTATCGCAAATTCGTTCAAGATTTTTCAAAAATCGCATCACCCCTCACTCAACTCACGAAGAAAGGAGTCACTTACCGATGGACCCCAGACCGCGAGGCTAGTTTCCAAGAACTAAAGAAGCGTTTGACCACCGCTCCAATTCTGTCACTACCAGCAGGATCCGGAGGATTTGTGATTTATAGCGACGCATCCAAACTCGGACTAGGTGCTGTACTTATGCAGAACGGAAAAGTGATAGCTTACGCGTCTCGCCAGCTCAAGGAATACGAGAAGAATTACCCAACTCACGACCTGGAGCTCGCAGCAGTAGTCTTTGCACTTAAAATCTGGCGTCACTACCTATACGGCGATAAGTGCACCGTGTACACCGACCACAAGAGCCTGAAGTATTTCTTCACACAGAAGGAATTAAACATGAGGCAGCGGAGATGGCTCGATCTGGTTAAATATTATGACTGCGAATTCTTATACCACCCCGGGAAGGCGAATGTGGTGGCAGATGCTCTTAGTCGGAAGTCAATGAACGCCCTAGTGGTGGAATCAGATCTCCGAGACCGCGTAAGGACAGCTCAAGATCAGGACCCCCAACTTCAGAAGATTCGCACAAATCTCGAAGCAAACCCTAATTTCCGAATTTCCAAAGACAGATTTCTCCTATTCCAAAACCGCACTTGCATTCCCGACGATGCCGAAATTAAACGGCTCATATTAGCCGAGGCGCATCAGACTACATATACCTGTCATCCCGGATCAACCAAAATGTACCAAGACTTGAAGAAACTATATTGGTGGCCGAGAATGAAAAATGATATAGCTCGATTCGTTGCCCAATGCCTCACCTGCCAACAAATCAAGACTGAACACCAACGACCCGGAGGATTACTTCAACCAAACCAAATTCCCGAATGGAAATGGGAAGTGGTAACGATGGACTTTGTTCAAGGATTCCCAAGGACCCAGCGCGGATCCGACTCAATTTGGGTAATCATCGACCGGCTAACCAAATCGGCCCATTTTCTTCCAATCCGCAAAACGTTTAGCCTAGAAAAACTCGCAGAACTCTATATGCGAGAAATCGTCCGACTCCATGGGATTCCGACGGCTATTATTTCGGATCGAGACCCACGATTCACCTCGAAGTTCTGGAAAAGTTTGCAAGGAACTCTTGGAACCAAATTATCGTTCAGTACTGCCTTTCACCCCCAAACCGATGGCCAGTCGGAACGTACGATCAAAACCCTAGAGGACCTACTTCGAGCCTGTATACTCGACTTTGGAGGCAACTGGGAATCTCGGCTACCGTTGATCGAATTTGCGTATAATAATAGCTTCCAATCATCAATCGGAATGGCGCCATACGAAGCACTTTATGGACGCAAGTGCCGATCTCCCCTTTACTGGGATGAAGTTGGAGAGAGAAAACTTCTCGGACCCGACTTAGTTCAACAAACGGTGAATCTAGTTCGAGACATCCGAGAAAATATGCGAGTTGCCCAAAACCGACAACAAAGCTACGCTAATAATAGGAGGCGAGATTTGGAATTCGAAGTCGGAAGTTTAGTATTCCTAAAAGTAGCCCCTTTTAAAGGAATTTTGCGATTCGGAAACCGAGGCAAACTATCTCCGCGATATATCGGACCGTTCGAAATACTCGAAAGAATAGGCAGTCGCGCTTACCGTCTAGCACTTTCGCCTAACCTATCCCGAATCCATAATGTATTCCACGTCTCCATGCTTCGCAAATACATTCCCAGCCCCGAACACGTTCTCAAGGCCGAACCTATTGAGCTAAATCCGAACCTTTCCTACGAAGAAAAACCCCTCCGAATTCTCGACTCCAAAACCAAGACACTCCGAAACCGCGAGATTCACCTAGTCAATGTGCAGTGGCACAACCACACACCCGAAGAAGCTACATGGGAACGCGAATCAGAAATGAGAAGTCTCTATCCCGAATTATTCGGGACAGGTAACAAATTTTGGGGACAATTTTTAAAGGGGGGAAGATTGTAACACCCCACGTGTTCAAAACACGATAATAAAACCTCTAGTCACGTAAATACTAAATTTTACCAAAAATAGGGCTATACGTGAATTATTGATATCCGAATTATTAGATATCAAATTTATTACGTGACCTTATGTGCCTATGTGTTTCAGAAATTATGCATGCATATTAGAAATTACCATAATATATAATATATATGAATATATATATATGTGTGTGCCGTGTATGTGTATATAATTAGGGGTGGATTATTAAATAATTAGAAAATAAATAAATGATTATCCTAAGCCTAGCGTAACCCCTATTAACCCAATCCTACACTCCATCTCTAGCATGCTTAATTAGAAGGTCAAGAGTCCCTCTCTCCCCCTCATTTCGGCTGCACCCAAACCCCTCTCCTTCTTCATTGTTCTTTCCTCTTTCAAACCACCGAAACCACCATTGATAGCAGCTCCACCAAAGCTCGAACCACCCCCAAAATCAGCAAGATACTTCTCAAACCAACAATGAGAATTCCCTATCTCACCCTTGCCCTTGAATTCTCCAAGAACACTATAAATACATGGTGCCCCTTCACGAATGAGAACACTTCTCACCTTGAAATCTACACCGTGTCATTCCACATTAAGGTAGCTTGGCTAAATCTGCAAGCTTGAAGAAGGTAAGAAGCTGCCATCCCAAGTTCTTCCACCTCTTCTTTCTTCTTCGTTCTTCCCCTTCTAACTTTCGGTTTTTCTTTGAAGGTTCCCAAGAACCTTTCCCCTCTTCATCTAGCCTTTTATTTCCTTTCTGTTTTTAAGGTAAGGAATCGAAATCCTTGCTGCAAATGGAGGTATCAAAGTATCAAGAATAAATTTCGAAATTAATTAAAAGACACCCCTAATTCTTGTTTTTGTGTTAATTCTTGCATTTACTTGTTCCTTTTTGTTAGTTCATATGATTTATGTTATTGCATGTATGATCAGAGGTCTTAAATGGTAGATTTGAGTTGATTACCTTCATAGAAGTTTCAGTTATTTCGAAAATTGTGAAGAAATTAAATTGGGAAAAGTTATGGGGTTGCATGTGTAAATCGGCATATTTTCGGGCCAGATCTGCAATTTGTGAGAAGTCAGATTCATATAAGTTTTCAAAAATGGTTTTTAGCATTTATTGAACTGAAATTCCAGATTTAGGAAAATTTTTAAGAAAAAAGTAATTTTTGAACTCCTAGTGGCCTTGCATGTATGGATCTAAAAGTTTTGGGGTGGAAAATGGAATTTTCAAAGTTGTTGCATAAATTAAAATCTTAACTTCGTTTTCTGCATATTTTGAATAAAGATTTCGGATTTTTGGGGATTTTTCATGAAAAAGTGGATCTTGAAATCATAGTGTTGTTGCATGTGTAATTTGAAAGAGTTTTGGGGTAAATCTGTAATTTTCGAGAAATTGGTTCCAATTAGAATTCCAGGTCTGTTTTCCAGCATTTAGTAAAGGGTAATATTCAGTTTTAAAGGGGTTTTACTAGAAAATGGAATTTGTGCATTTTAGAGGTCTTGCATGTCTAGATCTAGAGAAGCTAGGGTGAACTATGTAATTTCCGGAAATTCTGCATCAAATCACTTATAACTGAGTTTTCTGCATTAATCTGAATTTCAGTTAAGTTAAGGGTCGATTTTCATGAAAGTATGAATTTTTGAACTTTAGAGTATATTGCATGTGTGAGTCTTGAACTTTGGGGGCAGAACTGTAATTTTCAAAAGTTCAGGGGTGTTGTGCTGAATACCCGAAACCTCCAAAACTAATATGGTTCCTTGATCCTAGAATTTAATTGAAATTAAGTAGCTTAAGGAAAGATAGAAGATAGGTTGATTCTTATTAAGTTTGTGTTATATTCTTGGGTGAGTATGCGTGAGTACACAATTTGATAATGGTTAATCTTTTGTGAAATATGTGTTTAATTGTCACTTGATTGATATTTGTGATGTTTTGTGGCTTTTATATTTCTTATGGGTTATTGTGGAATATTGATACCTTTATGTACTCAACCGAAATTCTAAATACTTCGGCCGTGCCTTTTTGTAATTAAATAAAATAAATTGGGGGATTAATGAAATACTTAGAAAAGATGAGAAAGGATACGGGGGCCGGTATTCCAACCATAGATACTACAGTTGGGTGGTTTGATTCCACCAAAACGGGCTCAGAATAATCTTCTCATGTTCTAAGTAAAGAAGTTGATTTCTCATCGGATCCGATAAAACGTTTCTATAGTTAATGAATTATATGTCCTAGACATGTAAATTGTGTTAAATGTTGTTGTACTTGTGATATTATTATATAGTATATGTAGTATGACTATATTTTAAATTCTCGGTATCTTTCGATAACCTTACTGAGCTTTGTTAGCTCATATAGATATTCTCCGTTTGCAGGTACTAGTACTACTCACTCCACCGGATTGGACTAGTCGAAGTTTCGAGAGGCCGACTCCGGGTTTTTGGTTCGTATGGAGGATCTACTTATTTTGCTTGTAGTGCTATCTTTTGTGTATATTGTCCTTAGGACAATTACTGTTTCTATAGTAGCTCATGTGTATTATTATCCGTGGTAAAGGAGACTAAGTCCTCCGAATATGGGCCCCTTTTGTTAAACTATGGCCCACTTATTAATATGTAGTTTTAATTATGGACTTTAACCTTTTTCTATGTTTTATCAAGGTGACACCACTTAAAAAGTCGATATTACGAAATTATTGGGTAATTAGACGTATACTCCACCCTCCCACTAATTCACTTCGCCGAAATATCTTCCGAAGCCGACTCCGTCTTTAAATTCTAAGTCTCAAAGAAAAAAATAATAATAATAATAATATGTAATCGGTTTACTAAACCCCTTGGAGTCTACCCACATACCCAAATACTTAAATAATACCTTTAAAGCTTCCGTGCATGGCAAACCCTCTCGGTTTGCTATACGATTACTAGGGGGTGTCACAAATGATTCACAAAACAACACATGAATACCCCTGTCCTTAACATATAAATCACGAATAATCAACACTCATGAAACATTCCACTATTACCGATAAACAAACAAGAATGGAACAGACGATTGCTAATGGCATCTAATTGAGGAGGCTGCACGGCGGCGGAGATAGAGCAAATAAGGCCGCGACGGTGGAGAAGGAAGAGAAACGGGCCGACGATGCGAGAGTGGTGCAGGGCCAATTCCATCTGTGGTGGAGCGAAGGTCTCGCCAGGAGGAGTAGGGCGGAGAAGGCTTCGTCGTTTGGTGGGGCAGCGGTGCTGTGGGTGTAGAGAGAAGATAGAAGGAATTATCGTGATGCAAATATAAGATCTAGGGTTTGGGAAATAACTCAATATAAAATAAAAAGAAAATTAATATCAGAAAGGGTATAATCGTGAAACTATATTTATTTGTATTAATTAAAATTATTTTGGATTTATCATAAAAATATAATTTTATTTTGGACTCATTGTAATTGAAGGAGTCTAATGAAGGGTGTTTGTCAAATTATCCCATAATTTTAAAGTATTGGGTTTTTATGAATAAGTTTCTCACTAACCATCTTTATTATTCTAGGTTAGATTATATCTCTTTTACCAATAAGCCCATCCCTTTACTATCTATTACAAATAGAGGCAAAATTAATGTATACATAATTACCCCCAATCCTTTACACCCAATTCCTAATTGTAACCCTAATTTAACTTCAACTTAATCAATTTTGACCACAAAAATCCAATTTTGACTTTTTCTTTGTTTAAACTTTTTTTTTTTTGCCGCCGATTTCCGGCGTTGAATTTTTTTAAATTTTTTTCCCTTAAAAAAATTATCCTTTCTTTTACGTCCGCCGCTTAATGTTGACCGTAATTGTACTGTCAACAACAACAATATTATTATATTTTGTTTTTTTTTTTATTTTGATTGATTTGTTGACAAGTGAACGTAATTATATTACTGTCGTTGACAATAAAATTACTGTAAACACAATAATATTATTGTCAATTATATCAAAATTTTATTTTTTGGCCTTTTTGTTTTGTTTGATTTGTTGACCGATTACCGTAATAATAAAATTATATTACCGTCTACTATTGTAATATCTATAAACAAAATTATATTATTGTGGTTGACGGTAATATTACTGTTGTTACTGTAATATTACTGTCAACCACATCAATATTAATTCTTTTGATTTTTTATTATGTTTACCTTTGTTGAACATTCAACGTAATAATATTACTCCATAACAATAATAGTGATTTTTGTTTTGTTAATATTACTGTGCTAGAGAGAAATATAGCAATAAAAACTGTAACATAGTTAATATTATTGTGTTAAACTGTAATATAGTTAATATTACTATGTTAAAAAAAATATAGTTGATATGATGGTCAACCACATGAATATTACTGTTTAAACGGGCAAAAAGATGTTGAAGAAAAAAAAAGTCAACGCCGCCGGATACCGGCGTTGACCGCCGGTCAGCGGTGGCAAAAAAAAAAAAAAAAAAAAGAGTCAACAGCGGTGACGGGTGAATTTGTACTCAAAATTGAGTGTTGTGTCAAAAATGAATGATTTGTAAAATTTGGGCTCAAATTTAGGTTAAATTGAATTAAATGATGAAATTAGAGCATATTAAAATGTGAGGAGATATTTTAGTCTGTTACACACCTCTGAATAA
This sequence comes from Erythranthe guttata, assembly GCF_000504015.1. The sequence goes on along the minus strand of NW_012194788.1, from coordinate 495,925 downwards.
TGTCTTGATTTTTTTGTAAAATAGTTTTTTTTTTTTTTTTTGTCGAAAGCCCTTTATGAATAAATATCCAATGATGGGCTTATTTGTAATGTGCCCTTTAAAGAATATATCTAAAAAAAATCAAACAATACAAATTATCTAAACCTTCACCATGTCGACAAATTTTGACGAAGAAAGTAGAGAAAAAGCCTAAGTATGCAATTTTCAAACGGGAAAATACATTTTTTGTCCCTTAAGTTTATCGCAATTTCATATTTGATTCTCATTGTTCATAAAACACATATGTAGCCTCTCATGCATCAAAAAGTTAGCATGTTTGGTCATTTTCATCAATTTTTTGTTTGCACCTAATAAAATCAAGCATGTGCCATCATTGTCTTACATGACGAACTAACGGTAAATTGATGGAAATGACAAAAAATGTTAAATTGTTTAAACACATACCCATAATTGTCTTAACTGACGGACTAATGGTAAATTGATTGAAAAGACCAAAAGTGTTAAATTATTTAAACATGAGGAACTAAATCTGTTTTGTGTGAAGGGACCAAATGTGAAATTGAGATAAACTTAAGGGACGAAAAGCGTATTTTTTCTAATTTTAATAATACTAGGCTGGTGCACGTGCGTTGCACGTGTTGTGTTATTTAAAAAAAAAATGGCCAAACATGCATAAGTTTTATCACATCAAAAAATGGCATCGTTAAATTATTGTGTGGCCAAACAAGAAAAGAATAGCCCTACTGTTTACTCCTACTGTTTGTATAGACCTAGAGTATTGCATCTTAGGTTACTCCTACTGTTTGTATAGACCTAGAGTATTGCATCTTAGGCTGTGTTTAACAATACTGAGCACTAAATGTTGAATGTTCAATACAATTTTGAATAGTTGAATACTATGTTGAACTATTGAGTTTGTTTGGTAACTTTAAATATTATTGTATTTGATAGATGTGTAATGTGTTTATATTGTATTAGCTCTTAGGCCAATCTATTACAGGTTGAGTCATCATTAATTTCTAAATGGTTTTTAATTTATTGTTTTTTTTTGTAATAAAGAACCATAAATTAATTACATGATATAGAGAACAAAGTACCAATCAAACAAAAAAAATTAGCAATTATTTGATGTCAATCCCCAAAAAGGACTCATGTTTATGAATTGTGATGTTTTTCATGTTTACTGGATAAAACATTCTATTCTCATTTTTGTTTTACAAATTGAATGTAGAATACTTCTTCGTACCAATTTAAATGATGTTTTGGGTTGTTGCGCATATATTAAGAAAATCAATCAATGTGCATAGATTACAGTAAAAAATGTAAGAAATTACTAAAATATCCTTGACGTTATTTGTTTAAATTAATTAATTAATTAATTAGGAGCTATGTATCACGGACATGGGAACGCGGACACATGAAAACATGGAAACAGACTCGGGGAAACTCCGTTTTCCAAAAAGTTGGATAAGAGAACGTGGGGAAATGAATAAATAATAAAAAATTAGGGGTGCATTCATAATTTATAATAAAATATTAGAATGTTTAATGTCATTCCACAAATTACATTCGAGGCATATAAATTTATTTTAGTATGGAATTAACCTCTACAAAAATATTAAAACACCACAAAAAGTGAAAAGTCGATTTTTTTAAGCGTATGAAATTCGGAGTTTTTTTTTTAAATGAAATTTGGATTTATTTTGTTTTGAAACGCGTTTTCAATTTTTAATTATTATCAGAAACGTCTTCAAAACTTTTAAATATTTATGGAAACGGCCCCGAAACGTTTCCGACAGGTGTCATGGAGTTTCGGTTTCCGAAACGTTTCCGAACATGGAAACGCGTGTGGATAGAAGTTTCCGTACATCATAGATTATGAGTGATAAACGGTAAAATTGAAACTAATGCAATTAATGTTGGATCGTTAATCCAACGTTGGACTATGTGAAATACTATGCGTTGCAAAGTTAAACCCGTTAAAGTGGTCGATTAAGGTTTATCTAGATTGGACTTTAATGTGTCTAATAGGGTGTGAGCCTTTAATATGTAGATATATTATGATAATTTTATTATAGTGATGGGCCAAAAATGAAATTGCATAAGATAGCCCATTAGTTTATATATATATATATATATATATATATATATATATATATATATATATATATATGATATGCCTAATTGGGCCAACCCAATGGGCCTACAATTTCTTTACCTACCGGGCTACGAGCCCAAAATCGAAGACTAATATCACCGAGGCCCAAACACCTTCAAGTAAGGTTTGGGCCCAACAAAGCAAACCCAACCCAATAAACGACATATAAATAGAGGTTTTACTCATTTTATTAAGGTATGTCCTATTAACTGAGCAATACTACAACTGTATTCTCTGGACTATTTTCTATGATCAGCACGTCTGACTTGAGCGTCGGAGGGGTTTCCGCCGGATCAACCCCCGGCTTAGTTCGTGTGTTCTATGATCGCAGGTACCTCAGGATCATCAAGTTGTCAAGCTACTGATCCGCTTTGCTCTCCCAGTTCCTTTTCTACACTACTCCAGGTGATCTAAGTAATTAGCATCATCATTTTGGCGCCGTCTGTGGGAACGATGCAAACCAGATCACGTAGCCAACAAGATCCTCCTGAGGCGTCTGCTCGGAGAAAAAATGACACAGTTAACGACCTCCCACCTCGTGGAGGCTCTGGCTTGCCACCTCCTCCGCATCCCATGGATCCTCCTCGCGAGGTTCAGGTCATCCCCCCTTGGGACCCACCACTCGCCGATCCACCACTCCCTGCTCCTCGAATGGTTCAAATAACCGAGGATGCGCTCCAACGCATGATAGCAGAAGATTCAACTCGCGCTGCCACAGAGGCCGTGACCCAATATATCGCCACGATGGGAGCAGATGCTCCCAACGCGATACCAGCACTTGCTCCACATGTGGAGCCACCTATGGCACCACCGCCATCGACTCCCTGGGGGCTTACATCTGCCCCCAAAATATTTCGCTCGCCAAGGGTTATCGACTCCCTGGGGGCTTACATCTGCCCCCAAAATATTTCGCTCGCCAAGGGTTATCGACTCCCTGGGGGCTTACATCTGCGCCCAAAATATTTCGCTCGCCAAGGGTTATCGACTCCCTGGGGGCTTACATCGCCCCCAAAATATTTCGTTCGCCAAGGGTTATCGACTCCCTGGGGGCTTACATCTGCCCCCAAAATATTTCGTTCGCCAAGGGTTATCGACTCCCTGGGGGTTCACATCGCCCCCAAAACATTTCATTCATCATAGCAGGAGCCAACGCTCCTCCTCGTGAGGCCCGACGAGGTCCTCAACATGATCAATTTCTACTTACTTCTCGAACGGGTCAGATAACCGAAGAAGACCTTCAGCGTATGATCACGGAAGATTCAACTCGTGCTGCCACTGAATCAGTGGCACCATATATCGCCAAGGTTGGGCATCTCATCTCAAGGGTGGTACATCCACTTACCTTTCAACCCCAAGGGGTTTCACATCCCATCAAGTCTTTCACGTCCCTACTTAAAAAACAGAAAAAGGGTCTGACGCGCACACGCGAACCAATGGCACAACCGTGCGCATCCACCTCAGAGCATAGGTCTCGAGCGCCTCATCCTACAGTGGGCAGTTATCCCCATCCTAAAGTTGGGCATCACCCTTACCTTTCAACCCTAAGTGGGTTCACATCACATCTCAAGAGACGAGTATAATCTCCCTACTCAAAAAATAGAACATCCCCAAGGGGGTGCACATCCCATCTCAAGGAACGAGGATAATCTCCTTACTCAAAAAATAGAACATCCCCAAGGGGGTGCACATCCCATCTCAAAAAACGAGGATAATCTCCCTACTCAAAAATAGAACATCCCCAAGGGGGTGCACATCCCATCTCAAGGAACGAGGATAATCTCCCTACTCAAAAATAGAACATCCCCAAGGGGGTGCACATCCCATCTCAAGAAACGAGGATAATCTCCCTACTCAAAAAATAGAACATCCCCAAGGGGGTGAACAACAACCACGTAAAAAAAAAAAAAAAAAAGACGAGAAGAAAGAAAAAAGAAGAAGAAGAAAAAAGAAGATGAAAAAATACAAGAACAAAAAAAAAGTAAATAGAGAGTAAAAGAAGAAGAATTAGAAGAAGAAAGAAAGAAGAAAGAAGAAGAATTAGAAGAAAAAAGAAAAACAACAAAAAAGAGCAGAAGAAGACAAAAGAAGAAAGAAAAAAAAGCAAAAAAGACAAAAGAAAGAAAAGGACAAAAGAAAAGAAAAAACGCGCGCGTCAGCGCGCTCCGCCCAAGGGTGCCTCGGTCCGCGCGAACGCGCGGTAAAAAAAAAAAAAAACAGGGACAGGAGGCGCGCGTACACAGCACGCGCGCGTGGCGTACACGCGCCAGCTAAAAAAAAAAAAAAAAAAAAGTGGCATATACGCGCCTGACGTGCACGCGCGCGTCAGAAAAAAAAAAAAAAAAAAAAAGAAAAAAAAAAGAAAGGTATCTCACACGCGCGCGCGCCTTCCCATGCACGCGCGCGCGCCTCCCTAGGCCTCCTTGGAGCGCGCGCTCCCATCTAATTGGGCACAACTTTCACCGCCCTCCACCAAATTGCGCGTAGATTTTGACTCGCTTCACCAAATCGCACGAGAATTTCAACGCGCTCCACCAAATTGCGCGAGCTCTTTAACGCACCTACCAAATTGCGTTCGCTATCAAATGGAAAATAAAAAAAAAAAAATTATTTATCCACGCCATGCCAACGATTAACGCAAGACTACCGTTAGAGTAGGTGACCAACAAGCCAACTTGTGGCTGTGGTCTTTCGTATTTATTATTGTAATAAACGAACCTTTATTCGTATTAATGATAAAACATCTTGGCATTCTATATCTTTGTCCCTTTGTCACAAGCATAGATATAGTCCTTACAGTTATTACAAGTACTAGTAATTGATCGTTAGGATCGTGAGATATTTACTCAAGTATTATAACTGTTAAACGTGTTCCTAGTCGAAGGGTTACGCCACTAATGAGGATATCGGCCTTTCCCATGAAGACTAGCACTTAGTGTATGTGTACTCCATCTCATCAGTAAACAGTATTGTGATATCGGCATGCATAAGTGGGTGCTCGTAAGTTGACGAGTTCACTGAACTCCCTCACCCTAGAAATCTCTAAGTGGTTCCCAATAATCGAGTAGAGATATCTATGGTATAGTTGTACACCATTAGTCCTTATGACCTAGACATCACCGTGACTTCACTAGAGGACCAGCTGTATCGTGACCTGTCCCTGAGTTCCACCGAGGACCATCCCAAGGGCCAGTGTTCGTGCAGTCCGAAATCTAGAAGGAGGTCTGTGCATTGTAGTCGGGGATTCGATCGCTAGAATAGTCTTGGATGTCCTGTGTGTTCTGAAAGTTTGTAATCATTCTAAGTCTCTGGCCAGAGCTGACTAAGTGATGATTAGAGAATTCGATTCTCTGAGTCATGCACGTAAGGATTACAACACTTTGAACGATCGCACCGTCATCGAACATATAAAGAGGTCTCGATGAACCAATGCCTCTAGTTCGATCGGGACATATCTATCGAAGGGACCGTACTGTACGTTAACTATATCTGAAGGTTCTTGCAGGCACTTCATTTGTATCTAGGGAATCATGACGCGTAGTTGCTAGACGCCTATCTTGATTCGTTGGGTGATTAAGGTGAAACGAGCTTCATCTTAATCGAAACTCTAAGGGACGAGTTTTGACCACAAAGAGTTGTGGGCCCACGGCTAGCTTACACCTGAACCATCGAGGGTCACACTGCTCGTGCACATGAGATCTTTGAATAAACGGTCAGAGATAAAATAGTTTATCTTTGCATGATTGGAAGTCAATATGATTGAGTCCAACATTCGTAATTTGGAATTATGAATGAGAATAAGAAAAGGAAAAGAATAGGCGAACGTATTAGTGAACTTTCTAAATCGGGAAGTTTCCAAATTTAGAAAGTGCACTGAACTAGGGTTTCCACTTTTGGAAAGTTGGAAAATGAGAGATGGCACTCGTAATGACGAGGAAATTATAATGACTCCGAAAATGTAATTGTTGCAATTTTTCGGTCATTGAATTAAGAGAGACGAGCAAGTAAAAGTACTAACGGACTTAAGCTGTTGGGCCCGGTCCAACTTAAGCCCGCTAGGGTTTTATGCAAGACATATAAATACTTGATTTATAGGTCTTGCACAAACACACAACACAACCCTAACCCTAGCAGCCGTCCACCACTCTCTCGGCCTCTCTCTCCCACGGCCACCACCGCCGTCCGCCCCGCCGTTTCGCCGGAATCGGCCGTTGATCGGCCGATAGTCTTGGTAGCTTCTTTCCTTCTCTTTTTCTTCCGTTTTTCTAACTATTACGTGTCTAGTGCCACGTGTTTAGTAGATCGAAGTATACGAGGTGAAATCCGAGAGGAGGAAGATCGAAGATCGAGGAATCGAAGAGCAGCGCACGAGCCGAAGCCGCACGCTGCCCCACGCGCCGCCCCGGAAGACCGCGCGTGTACCTCACGCGCCGCCGTGGCCGATCTGCTGCTGCTGCCGCTGCACCGCTGCTGCCCCGATTGTACGGATTGGTTTCCGTAGCAATCTCGACTTGCTAAACGCTCCTACCTCACGCTTCAAGAGGTAAATATACGAAACCCTAGTTTCGATTCGCTTATGTTTAAACTATGATTTCATGTTTGCTATCGTATGATTTTATGTGATTATGTGTAATCGTTTTAATCTTTGCAAGCATGTTAATTGGTTTAAACGCGAGCATGTTAATTGATTTAAATTCGGTTAAATTATTTAGCATGTATGTTGTTTTTAATTTCGCTAGAAGCGCAGAGGTACGCAATTAATTGATTTAATTTGTCAGGCATGTTCTATGTGTGTTTTAAAGTCGTTTAAATCACATAAATTTTTGTTTCCCGCTGCGTATGCGTGCCCGAAACCCAACAGTGGTATCAGAAATCGTTGCGTAATTAATTGCGTCGTATAATATGCTATGATTTTATGCATGTTCGATTTATTAAAGTAGTGATTGTTGTATTATGTAATTGGGAGTTTTCGTAAGTTTAAAATATTTTTGAAATATTGTTTAGAATTTTTCCAGCTTTAAAATTGTTTAAAATTGGAAAATCGGATCTGAAATTATTTTTAAACATCGGTTTTTAATTGTTCGAATCGAACCGGCCGGTTCGATGGTTGTGTGCGATTCAGTTGACCGAATCCATGTGGATTCGGGTCGGTCAGACTGGTTTCCGGTCTGACTGACCCGGCCCACTGATTTGGGTCAGCTGGACCGGACAGAACCGGACCGCTTCGGTCCGAACCGGTCAGACCGGTTGGGCCGAACCGGTTCGCTGAAAAAAAAAAAAAAAAAAAAATATTTCAGATTTCTAAAATTAAGCTTAAAACAAATTGATTTTAATTTTTGGAAAATTATTTTCAATTAATCCCAATTAGATAATTGGATCGACAATCATCTATTTTAGTAAATAGGTGTTAGATTAATTAATTAATTTAAATTGTTAAATTGATTTCAATTAATAGAACACAATTATAATATTGATTATAAGTTCAACTTAATTAGTAGTACCTCAACATTATATGAATGATTTATGCTAGTTGAGGTTCTATAATTATTTTGAAAAACCCGATAATTAATTAATGTAATTAATTATGTAGTTAGGTCGTATGTTCCTCTTAGGACAATATGCGTTTCCATATACCTTTAGAGAACATAGATGTAGGAATCACATAGACCAATCCGAACCTTCTGATGAGATAAAACTTTTAATAAAACCCCTCATTCTTAATTTAATTGAGAATCATTTCAAGCTATAAAGAATGACCCAATCTGTTGAGTTATTTCTTTCCTTCTGCCAACGGTTGGATTATGTGTAGCCCTTTGCTGTAGTGCAGTAAGCCGTGTTAGCGGGGAGTGCTATGGTAGAGTAAGCTGTAATTCAATTGACATAATGATGAAGGTAGCCATAGAAAAGGGTTATGTTGGATTAACGTGGTCGGCTAGATTAACTAGGGACTGCATTAGTTTGGCATAATCAAGTTCTATGAGCATCTTTGATTGGTAGGTTAGACTTGACACACGACGATTTTGATATTCGCGAGATTAACTTAGGTCATTATCAAGTGTGAGGAAAATTTATTTAGGGTCATATTGTGGATATGATTGATTGTGATCTACCTTTGGGCAAATATAATCGGGCTAGATTAACTACGGGTTATATTTGTCTATTGGACCTAAAGCCCATTAAGAAAAATTAGTTTTCTCGTTTGTCTACTAGAGGGAAGTGGGACTCGATAAAATTAGTGGGAGAACAATTAAATAACATAAGTCCAAACATTTAATTGTAACAATCATTTAACGCGAATCTCTAATAATCCTCTTCTCTATATGTCTCAGATAATCATGTCTAAGAATCCCATAATGTCAATCCTCGACAATAAACTCAATGGCCCTAATTACCTAGATTGGTTGCGTAGTCTTAAGCTTGTGCTAACTGTTGAGGGGCGTCTCTATGTTTTGAACGAGAGACTTCCCGCCACTATACCTGCCACAGCGACTGATGCTGAAAAGGAAACTTATGAAGTTTGGAAGAAAGATGACACTCATGCTAGGTGCTATATGATAGCCGCCATGGAGCCCGCGCTTGCGAGGAAATATGAGTCTCACATGCATGCTTTCGATATAAAGGCTCATCTCGATAGCATGTATAGTGAGAATATTAGGGCATCGAGGTACGCTGCTACAAAGGAGTTGATCACAGCGAGACTGCGCGAAGGGACTTCGGTCCACGAGCACTGTCTCAAAATGATCACTCTCCTTGAAAAGCTAGTGAATCTTGATGTCACCCTCCCGGCCGAGCTCTCGTTGGATTTGATCCTGTTGTCTCTTCCTAGTTCCTATGAATCGTTCATAGTGAACTTCAACATGAACAAACTAGATCCTCCCTTGGATGCGTTAATGAACATGTTGGTCAGCTTCGAGTCCACCATTAAGAAAGAGAAGTCTGTTCTCATTGCTGCTACTTCTGGAAAGAAGAGTTCTTTCCAAAAGAAGAGAAAGGAAAGAGTTCCCTTCCCAAACAGCAAGTTCGAAGTGGGTGAAGGTAGTGGGGGCCCCAAAGCAAAGGTTGGTAAGCAAGATGATGATGCTTGCCATCACTGTGGAAAGAAAGGACATTGGCGCCGCAAATGCAAGGCTTACCTAAAGCAGAAAGGTTCTGAAAAGGGTACGTATTTCATTGACGTAAATTTATCTGTCAACTCTTCTTCTTGGGTATTGGATACGGGCTGTGGCTCACATTTGTGCAATGATTTGCAGCTAATGACAAGAAGTCGAAGACTTAGAGCGGGTGAGACCTACCTAAGGATGGGGAATGGAGCAAGAGTTGCTGCTGAAGCCATTGGCACAATTTACTTAAATGTTTTGGATTCTAGTTTTCCTATTGTTTTGAACGATTGTTTATTTGTTCCGTCGCTCATTAGAAACCTTATTTCTATTCATGTATTAGATATTGAAGGTTTTACTTTTGTTTTTGGAAATTCGATTTGCATTATACAAAAGAATGAGAATTTAATTTGCAAAGGACGACTATTAAACAACTTGTATGAACTAAATCCAAATGAAATACCTATTAATGTTATATGAGCAAAACGTAAGGAGATAGATCAAAACCCCGCACAACTTTGGCACGCTAGATTAGGTCATGTCTCTTTAAGAAGGATGAACGATTTTGTCAGTGAAGGATTGTTCTCTTTGGAGGACGTGAAATCACTACAAACTTGTGAATCCTGCCTTAAAGGGAAAATGACCAAGTCACCCTACAAAGGGAAAATGGAACGAGCCGAGGGTCTTTTGGATTTGATCCATACAGACGTATGTGGTCCACTAAGTGTTAGTGCAAAGGGTGGATATAACTACTTCGCTACCTTTACCGACGATTATTCTAGGTATGGGTATGTGTACTTGATGAAGTACAAGTCTGAAACATTTGAAAAGTTCAAAGATTTTAGACACGAAGTGGAAAAGCAACTCGGACGAAGTATTAAGAAGCTACGATCCGATCGTGGTGGAGAATACTTGAGCATCGAGTTCATTGACTATCTAAAAGAGAATGGGATACAATCCCAATGGACTCCACCGGGAACTCCTCAACTTAATGGAGTGTCCGAACGTCGGAATCGAACTTTATTGGATATGGTTCGATCAATGATGGGGTTCACAAACTTACCGGCATACTTATGGGGTAATGCACTTCGTACTGCCGCGTATTTGCTGAATAGAGTTAACACCAAAGCAGTTAAATCCACACCTTATGAACTTTGGCAATCCCGGAAACCCAACTACAAACATATTAGGATATGGGGTTGTCCCGCTTATGTGAAGCGACTAGTGGGAGATAAGTTGGATAGTAAATCCGACTTGTGCTATTTTGTGGGGTATCCCGAAGACTCGATGGGATACGAGTTCTACTATGTCAAAGAAGCAAAGACGTTTGTTTCGAGAAATGCCACCTTTTTGGAAAGGGAGTTTCTATCCGATAGAAAGGGCAGCATGATAGAACTTGAAGTAGTTCAAGAACAAGTAATCGAACCAATACAACAAACCACTGATATACCTCCTGAACCTACGGTACGTAGATCCGAAAGAGTTCGGAAAATGCCAGATAGGTTATTTGTTGGGTGCTAAATACCAACACGCAAGTGCACGTATCGCAAACAAGTAATAAAGTGGACTCGTGAGAGTCGGATGTCGATCCCACAGGGAATACGCAAATTACCTAATCCTAAGTACCAAATTCTAACAATTATGATTTTTATCCAGCCTACGCAAGTTTGTCAAATTAAATCAATTAAACAACTAAACTAATTAAGAAAGCAAATAACACGGGAAAATATCAATTAAAACAGACCTAGGATTTTATCTTCCCCCTACGCAAGAATTGCTCACCCAAATTCCCTCAATTATGAAATTTATGATTCATGATTATTAACCCGAGACACTAATTTACTCATAACCCGCTGTCGCGTGTATTATGAGTCTATTATTCATAAACGATTCACTATATGTCTATGCAAACCAATTATAAATAAAGCATTAACTAACAAGTCTCGTAAATGGCTACCTAAGGTGATATCTCTATGTCTACGACACCACATGCAATTGACACACTCATCCGGTGAAAACTACTCGAAGGCTCTTTTACTTACCGTCTAATTATCAAAATAGCTCTGTCGAGTCAATCCCAATAATCACAGATAAAGCACATAAATTGATCAAGTTCATGCACTAACAATCATAACAAATAGAAGAAATAATCATAAAATCATAATTGCATAATCTCAAGAAAAAGGGTTCGCAATCCCTACATAGGGTTCCAACAAAATCCTAGAATAAAAACTTAGCTACTCGTAATTCTTATGATAAACAAAATAAAAATAAAAGAAATAAGAAAAACTATGCTTGAGTCTTCGTTGATCTTCGTTCTTCGCGTTTGTGGTGTCAAATTTCGTCCTTATGGTGTAGAGACATGTTGCTTTTATAGGCGTTTCTTGATAAGGAAGTAGTAGAAACCTAATAGGACTCAATTTCCGCCACTTTCCCCCATCAGGACTTGTTCTTCGATTTTCGCCATGTTGGAGTCCGAATTTTGGAATATTGTGTAAATAAGAATTGTAGCCCTTGAAATTAGCTTTCCAATGCAGCCAAAATCACCTAATTCGGAGTTCGTATGAGAGAGATATGCTCGAAATCGTGGACACTGTCAAAGCTGTGGCGAGATTCCTTCTTCCAATTTGATTTGTTTCCTTATTTGCAACTTTTTCCTTCTTTTTGATCTTTTTTCCTTCATGGACACCTAATTCTCGTTTTTCACCTATAAAACACAAAATCAATCAATTAAAGCACAAATATAATTAAATCTAAACAAAAGATCCACGTAAAGTAAACGTATTGAGTGTAAAATCTACACTCAACACACCCCCAAACTTGAACTTTTGCTTGTCCTCAAGTAAAATCAAATTAAGAACACAAACCATGACAATACATCTCATTACATAGATCGATTGATCAACTTCATGTTTTCAGAACTTGCAATTATGATGATAATTCCTAGGTATTCGCAAACTTAACATTCAACGGCACTTAGTCACTTACTATTACCAAAAACCACAAATCATACAATTGCTTCAAGTATCCAATATTTGCAAGTTAAAAATAGAGAAAATTTATACTTACATGCATATATTTGACTCCAAATACTCACCAAATTATTTTACTCAACTAATATTGAACAATAAGCTATTGGGATCATTGGGACTTTGTGGCTTTCAATTGTTAGGCTCTTTGGTCCGAGGTAGGTAATATGGGTATGTGTGGCTAATTGTCTTGAATTGAGGTGATTACGCCAAAATTTGAAAGATAGGCGTTTGAAACAATGAATTCACCTCTAGGGACTTAAATAAACTCGATTCTCCAAAATTCACACGTCAACACTTTTGCCTTGAGGCACTGGATCGAGTTTTCAACACAACTCAACAACTAGTCCTTATTTCTCCCTTCTAATCTATTCTTCTTCTTCTCCCTTTTTTTTTTTTTTTTTTCTTTTTTTTTTTCGAATCGAAGAATTTAGATATATATATATATATATATGAAGATGCACATATATATCTATCCTTTTTCTTTTTTTTCTTTTTTTTTTTTTTTTTTTTTTTTTAATCGAAGAAGAAGAAAGATCTTATAAGAATTTTTCGACCGACCACCAAGGGATAATTATTCAAAAATCTCCACTTTTCTACCTTCTACATATTGGCTAAAAGAAAGAACACCTTTTCTCCGAGGCTCAAATCAAGGTTCTAAGGATAATTTGACAAAAAGGGTAGGCTTGAAAGGCTCAAACGGTTCAAAGAAGGCCCAAATCATATCCCAAATCACTTACTATCAACACTTCGTATCATAAATGTCCTAAGGTGAGATTTAAAACCGAACAAAGCATGATTGAGCACAAATAAATTCCAAATTTAAAATGCAAAACATTCAACCAAAGCAATGCACAAGGTGTGATTCCTAGCAATAATTCACTTCTACGTTCCGTTGAATCGAAAGTTGAACAAATATCTACTCCTTAAAAGCATAAAACAAGTAGTCTCATCATCAAACATTGACCATCTCTCATCATCATAATTCATCGATGCAACGAAAACAAAACTAAAGCATGCAAACTAAAAAAAATTAAGACACAAATAAAGCGCACATAAACGAAAACAAGTAGTTTACCACCCCCAAACTTAAAATTCACATTGCCCTCAATGTGATTCGCCCGGAGTGTAAGGATAGAAAACACCTGTTTAAATGTCGGGACCATCGTCGGGCTGCTCACCAACTCCACCTTGCGCATGAGCATCACCATCATCTTCATCATCCGAAAGCTCGGGTACCGGCTCAAGAATGTGTGAAAAATTGTATTTAAAATTGCCCTTTTTTTTTTTTTTTTTTTTTTTTTTTTCGGACGGCCGTGCGGGATTTAAGCGTGAAATCCGCACGGCCGCACCATTTTGCATATTTGGGAAGTAGCGGCTTCGAATTTCGGACGGCCGTGCGAGATTTAGTTAAGAAATCCGCACGGCCGCGCCATTATGCGTTTTTGTCCAGTAGCTGCGCCGAAATCTCACACGGCCGTGTGAGATTCCTGCCTTTTCCTTGCACGGCCGTGTGAATAATTGCAATTAGGTCCCTGCAAAATAAAAACTTCGTATTAGTGCCCCTAAATATATTTTTTTATTTTTTATTTTTTATTTTTTATATATATATATATATATATAAAATAAAAACAAAAATAAAAATTTAAAATAACGTAAAATAAGAAAAACGAAAGCTCGGGTTGCCTCCCGAGAAGCGCTAAGTTTTAAGTCTTCAGCCAGACTTTGCTTCTTAAAACTGTTATGTCCAATCCAAAGCCTTGTAGATTGCGCATCCATCCATGAGCTCTATCACTTTAATTGCAACCAATGCATGGATAGCATTGCAATATATCAGGGTCCACCTTAGCTTGTAGTCTTTCTTGGTTGTAATTAATCGGTACGAAGCTAAGATGGGATCTTCATCACCCGCTCCCTCAAATCGGTACACAAAAACCTCACGTCCGCGTATAACCTCCACTTTAAACACCTTCGTCTTCTCGTCAACCTCTATTGATGCCTTCAAATCTACATTTAGATCAACGACAGGGTCCACCACTAGAATATCTTCAATCATTACATCCATCTCCTTCTTCTCTTGTTCTGAGGCATCTTCGTGGTTTAGCTCGATTGCCTTCTCAGATTCATCATGCTCAAGTGTCTTCGTAATTTCTATTTCTATCACATCGACACTATTTTCCGGATATAGAAGATTTTTCTCACCGCAGGCTTCACCCGATTTTTCTTTGATATAACCATTGCCGATTTCGTCTGGAATATTTTCAAGAGATTCAGATTTTAATTTGAGCGTCATTTCTTCCAGTTGTATCTCCATGTTTCGAAATGATGATTGAGTGGACTTCATGAATTCGGCAATAACGGATACCAAATCAAGTTGTTCATCAGTGGTCTGCTGCTTGGTCTGCTGCTGCATTGGATAATAATTTTGAAAATCATCGAATTGTGGCTCTCTATGTTGAAACTCGTTCAAATCTTGGTCTTGAAAGCTTTGCTCGTATGTGTTGGTGTAAGTGTTCCAATAACCCCCGTTGGTAATTTCGACGAAATTTGTCGCCTTTGGTGATCCCCAACATTGATCGGAAAAATGATTTCCACCACATGCTGAACAAAACGGAGGCATATCATAGGTGTTTTGGAGGTATTCGTCAGATGGAAGCCATTCATATCCCGTTTGAGGTGCCCCAACATTGTAACCAGACATGTAAAAAAAAACAAAAAATCAAAATTAAAAATAAAAAATAAAAAAAATAAAAATTAAATGGCTGAAGTAAGAAAAATTGCTCAAATTTGATATTAGAATAAATAAATAATTTAGCCGTATTCCCCGGCAACGGCGCCAAAAACTTGTTGGGTGCTAAATACCAACACGCAAGTGCACGTATCGCAAACAAGTAATAAAGTGGACTCGTGAGAGTCGGATGTCGATCCCACAGGGAATACGCAAATTACCTAATCCTAAGTACCAAATTCTAACAATTATGATTTTTATCCAGCCTACGCAAGTTTGTCAAATTAAATCAATTAAACAACTAAACTAATTAAGAAAGCAAATAACACGGGAAAATATCAATTAAAACAGACCTAGGATTTTATCTTCCCCCTACGCAAGAATTGCTCACCCAAATTCCCTCAATTATGAAATTTATGATTCATGATTATTAACCCGAGACACTAATTTACTCATAACCCGCTGTCGCGTGTATTATGAGTCTATTATTCATAAACGATTCACTATATGTCTATGCAAACCAATTATAAATAAAGCATTAACTAACAAGTCTCGTAAATGGCTACCTAAGGTGATATCTCTATGTCTACGACACCACGTGCAATTGACACACTCATCCGGTGAAAACTACTCGAAGGCTCTTTTACTTACCGTCTAATTATCAAAATAGCTCTGTCGAGTCAATCCCAATAATCACAGATAAAGCACATAAATTGATCAAGTTCATGCACTAACAATCATAACAAATAGAAGAAATAATCATAAAATCATAATTGCATAATCTCAAGAAAAAGGGTTCGCAATCCCTACATAGGGTTCCAACAAAATCCTAGAATAAAAACTTAGCTACTCGTAATTCTTATGATAAACAAAATAAAAATAAAAGAAATAAGAAAAACTATGCTTGAGTCTTCGTTGATCTTCGTTCTTCGCGTTTGTGGTGTCAAATTTCGTCCTTATGGTGTAGAGACATGTTGCTTTTATAGGCGTTTCTTGATAAGGAAGTAGTAGAAACCTAATAGGACTCAATTTCCGCCACTTTCCCCCATCAGGACTTGTTCTTCGATTTTCGCCATGTTGGAGTCCGAATTTTGGAATATTGTGTAAATAAGAATTGTAGCCCTTGAAATTAGCTTTCCAATGCCGCCAAAATCACCTAATTCGGAGTTCGTATGAGAGAGATATGCTCGAAATCGTGGACACTGTCAAAGCTGTGGCGAGATTCCTTCTTCCAATTTGATTTGTTTCCTTATTTGCAACTTTTTCCTTCTTTTTGATCTTTTTTCCTTCATGGACACCTAATTCTCTTTTTTCACCTATAAAACACAAAATCAATCAATTAAAGCACAAATATAATTAAATCTAAACAAAAGATCCACGTAAAGTAAACGTATTGAGTGTAAAATCTACACTCAACATTATTCCTCCTCGAAAATGATGAAGATCATGTTGATCTTGGAAAAGATCCAAGAACATACAATGAGGCCGTATCGAATGCGGACATGGGACATTGGCTAACTGCCATGAAATCCGAAATGGACTCCATGTACTCCAACAAGGTATGGACCTTGGTAGATCCACCCAAAGGAATTGTTCCTATAGGCTGCAAGTGGATCTATAAGAAGAAAATTGGAGTTGATGGAAAGGTATCGACCTATAAAGCTAGATTGGTAGCAAAAGGATACACTCAAAGGCAAGGTGTTGACTATGAGGAAACCTTTTCGCCTGTCGCGATGCTGAAGTCCATTAGGATTTTGCTGGCCATAGCTGCGTGGTACGACTACGAGATATGGCAAATGGATGTGAAGACCGCCTTCCTTAATGGAGACATTGAGGAAGAAATTTACATGGCGCAGCCAGAAGGCTTCATATCTTCTGGAAGTGAGCAAAAGGTTTGCAAGCTCCAGCGATCCATTTATGGATTGAAGCAAGCATCCCGTAGTTGGAACATTAGGTTCGACTCAACTATCAAAGAGTTTGATTTTGAGAAGAATCCGGAGGAACCTTGTGTATACAAGAAGGTTAGTGGGAGGGCAGTAATATTTTTAGTGCTTTACGTTGATGACATTCTACTCATTGGGAATGACGTAGGAATGTTACAGCAAACGAAAGCATGGTTG
The DNA here is from genome assembly GCF_000504015.1 of Erythranthe guttata. The sequence continues at coordinate 478,796 of NW_012194788.1, read as the reverse complement.
TCCACACGTTTCTCAATGAAGGATTTGGGAGAAGCATCTTACGTATTAGGAATACGCATCTATAGAGATAGAGCAAGGAAGATGCTTGGCTTATCCCAAAGCCTGTACATAGACACCGTTATGAAACGGTTTAGCATGGAAGAATCCAAGAAGGGATTCTTGCCAATGTCCCATGGGGTTCGTCTCTCGAAATCTATGTGTCCGCAAACACCTAGTGAAATCGAGGAGATGAAAAGGACGCCCTATGCTTCTGCCATAGGAAGCATAATGTATGGCATGCTATGTACGAGACCCGATATTGCGTATGCTGTGAGTGTCACAAGCAGATATCAGTCTAACCCCGGCCCGGCTCACTGGAAAGCCGTGAAAGATATCCTCAAGTACTTGCGAATAACTAAGGATATATTTTTGGTCTATGGGGGTGCCGAGTTGAAATTAGAGGGTTTTACTGACTCTAGTTTTCAATCGGATGTGGACGACTCAAAGTCGAATTCTGGATTTATATTCACGCTTAATGGTGGTGCCGTGTGTTGGAAGAGTTCCAAGCAAAGCACGACGGCCGATTCCACTACCGAAGCGGAATACATTGCAGCGTCCGAAGCTGCAAAACAAGGGACTTGGATAAGGAAATTCATCCAAGAGTTGGGTGTCATTCCTAATGCTAGTGATCCAGTACCGTTGTACTGTGATAACACCGGAGCCGTGGCGCAAGCTAAGGAGCCACGATCTCATCAGAAGTCGAAGCATATTCTGAGGAAGTATCACGTGATCCGAGAGATCATTGATAGAGGTGAAGTTAAGGTTGAACGAGTCACCTCGGAAGAGAACGTTGCAGACCCCTTCACGAAGCCTTTACCGAGATCGGTCCATGAGAAACATCGAGAGTCGATGGGATTGCGATTTATGGGTAGTTGGCTTTAGGTCAAGTGGGAGATTGTTAGAGTAGATGACCAACAAGCCAACTTGTGGCTGTGGTCTTTCGTATTTATTATTGTAATGAACGAACCTTTATTCGTATTAATGATAAAACATCTTGGCATTCTATATCTTTGTCCCTTTGTCACAAGCATAGATATAGTCCTTACAGTTATTACAAGTACTAGTAATTGATCGTTAGGATCGTGAGATATTTACTCAAGTATTATAACTGTTAAACATGTTCCTAGTCGAAGGGTTACGCCACTAATGAGGATATCGGCCTTTCCCATTAAGACTAGCACTTAGTGTATGTGTACTGCATCTCATCAGTAAACGGTATTGTGATATCGGCATGCATAAGTGGGTGCTCGTAAGTTGACGAGTTCACTGAACTCCCTCACCCTAGAAATCTCTAAGTGGTTCCCAATAATCGAGTAGAGATATCTATGGTATAGTTGTACACCATTAGTCCTTATGACCTAGACATCACCGTGACTTCACTAGAGGACCAGCTGTATCGTGACCTGTCCCTGAGTTCCACCGAGGACCATCCCAAGGGCCAGTGTTCGTGCAGTCCGAAATCTAGTGGGAGGTCTGTGCATTGTAGTCGGGGATTCGATCGCTAGAATAGTCTTGGATGTCCTGTGTGTTCTGAAAGTTTGTAATCATTCTAAGTCTCTGGCCAGAGCTGACTAAGTGATGATTAGAGAATTCGATTCTCTGAGTCATGCACGTAAGGATTACAACACTTGGAACGATCGCACCGTCATCGAACATATAAAGAGGTCTCGATGAACCAATGCCTCTAGTTCGATCGGGACATAAGTATCGAAGGGACTGTACTGTACGTTAACTATATCTGAAGGTTCTTGCAGGCACTTCATTTGTATCTAGGGAATCATGACGCGTAGTTGCTAGACGCCTATCTTGATTCGTTGGGTGATTAAGGTGAAACGAGCTTCATCTTAATCGAAACTCTAAGGGACGAGTTTTGACCACAAAGAGTTGTGGGCCCACGGCTAGCTTACACCTGAACCATCTGTTAGAGTAGGTGACCAACAAGCCAACTTGTGGCTGTGGTCTTTCGTATTTATTATTGTAATAAACGAACCTTTATTCGTATTAATGATAAAACATCTTGGCATTCTATATCTTTGTCCCTTTGTCACAAGCATAGATATAGTCCTTACAGTTATTACAAGTACTAGTAATTGATCGTTAGGATCGTGAGATATTTACTCAAGTATTATAACTGTTAAACGTGTTTCTAGTCGAAGGGTTACGCCACTAATGAGGATATCGGCCTTTCCCATTAAGACTAGCACTTAGTGTATGTGTACTGCATCTCATCAGTAAACGGTATTGTGATATCGGCATGCATAAGTGGGTGCTCGTAAGTTGACGAGTTCACTGAACTCCCTCACCCTAGAAATCTCTAAGTGGTTCCCAATAATCGAGTAGAGATATCTATGGTATAGTTGTACACCATTAGTCTTTATGACCTAGACATCACCGTGACTTCACTAGAGGACCAGCTGTATCGTGACCTGTCCCTGAGTTCCACCGAGGACCATCCCAAGGGCCAGTGTTCGTGCAGTCCGAAATCTAGTGGGAGGTCTGTGCATTGTAGTCGGGGATTCGATCGCTAGAATAGTCTTGGATGTCCTGTGTGTTCTGAAAGTTTGTAATCATTCTAAGTCTCTGGCCAGAGCTGACTAAGTGATGATTAGAGAATTTGATTCTCTGAGTCATGCACGTAAGGATTACAACACTTGGAACGATCGCACCGTCATCGAACATATAAAGAGGTCTCGATGAACCAATGCCTCTAGTTCGATCGGGACATATGTATCGAAGGGACCGTACTGTACGTTAACTATATCTGAAGGTTCTTGCAGGCACTTCATTTGTATCTAGGGAATCATGACGCGTAGTTGCTAGACGCCTATCTTGATTCGTTGGGTGATTAAGGTGAAACGAGCTTCATCTTAATCGAAACTCTAAGGGACGAGTTTTGACCACAAAGAGTTGTGGGCCCACGGCTAGCTTACACCTGAACCATCGAGGGTCACACTGCTCGTGCACATGAGATCTTTGAATAAACGGTCAGAGATAAAATAGTTTATCTTTGCATGATTGGAAGTCAATATGATTGAGTCCAACATTCATAATTTGGAATTATGAATGAGAATAAGAAAAGGAAAAGAATAGGCGAACGTATTAGTGAACTTTCTAAATCGGGAAGTTTCCAAATTTAGAAAGTGCACTGAACTAGGGTTTCCACTTTTGGAAAGTTGGAAAATGAGAAATGGCACTCGTAATGACGAGGAAATTATGATGGTTCCTAAAATGTAATCGTTACAATTTTTCGGTCATTGAATTAAGAGAGACGAGCAAGTAAAAGTACTAACGGACTTAAGCTGTTGGGCCCGGTCCAACTTAAGCCCGCTAGGGTTTTATGCAAGACATATAAATACTTGATTTATAGGTCTTGCACAAACACACAACACAACCCTAACCCTAGCAGCCGTCCACCTCTCTCTCGGCCTCTCTCTCCCACGGCCACCACCGCCGTCCGCCCCGCCGTTTCGCCGGAATCGGCCGTTGATCGGCCGATAGTCTTGGTAGCTTCTCTCCTTCTCTTTTTCTTCCGTTTTTCTAACTATTACGTGTCTAGTGCCACGTGTATAGTAGATCGAAGTATACGAGGTGAAATCCGAGAGGAGGAAGATCGAAGATCGAGGAATCGAAGAGCAGCGCACGAGCCGAAGCCGCACGCTGCCCCACGCGCCGCCCCGGAAGACCGCGCGTGTACCTCACGCGCCGCCGTGGCTGATCTGCTGCTGCTGCCGCTGCACCGCTGCTGCCCCGATTGTACGGATTGGTTTCCGTAGCAATCTCGACTTGCTAAACGCTCCTACCTCACGCTTCAAGAGGTAAATATACGAAACTCTAGTTTCGATTCGCTTATGTTTAAACTATGATTTCATGTTTGCTATCGTATGATTTTATGTGATTATGTGTAATCGTTTTAATCTTTGCAAGCATGTTAATTGGTTTAAACGCGAGCATGTTAATTGATTTAAATTCGGTTAAATTATTTAGCATGTATGTTGTTTTTAATTTCGCTGGAAGCGCAAAGGTACGCAATTAATTGATTTAATTTGTCGGGCATGTTCTATGTGTGTTTTAAAGTCGTTTAAATCACATAAATTTTTGTTTTCCGCTGCGTATGCGTGCCCGAAACCCAACACCATCGAGGGTCACACTGCTCGTGCACATGAGATCTTTGAATAAACGGTCAGAGATAAAATAGTTTATCTTTGCATGATTGGAAGTCAATATGATTGAGTCCAACATTCGTAATTTGGAATTATGAATGAGAATAAGAAAAGGAAAAGAATAGGCGAACGCATTACTGAACTTTCTAAATCGGGAAGTTTCCAAATTTAGAAAGTGCACTGAACTAGGGTTTCCACTTTTGGAAAGTTGGAAAATGAGAGATGGCACTCGTAATGACGAGGAAATTATAATGACTCCGAAAATGTAATTGTTGCAATTTTTCGGTCATTGAATTAAGAGAGACGAGCAAGTAAAAGTACTAACGGACTTAAGCTGTTGGGCCCGGTCCAACTTAAGCCCGCTAGGGTTTTATGCAAGACATATAAATACTTGATTTATAGGTCTTGCACAAACACACAACACAACCCTAACCCTAGCAGCCGTCCACCTCTCTCTCGGCCTCTCTCTCCCACGGCCACCACCGCCGTCCGCCCCGCCGTTTCGCCGGAATCGGCCGTTGATCGGCCGATAGTCTTGGTAGCTTCTCTCCTTCTCTTTTTCTTCCGTTTTTCTAACTATTACGTGTCTAGTGCCACGTGTATAGTAGATCGAAGTATACGAGGTGAAATCCGAGAGGAGGAAGATCGAAGATCGAGGAATCGAAGAGCAGCGCACGAGCCGAAGCCGCACGCTGCCCCACGCGCCGCCCCGGAAGACCGCGCGTGTACCTCACGCGCCGCCGTGGCTGATCTGCTGCTGCTGCCGCTGCACCGCTGCTGCCCCGATTGTACGGATTGGTTTCCGTAGCAATCTCGACTTGCTAAACGCTCCTACCTCACGCTTCAAGAGGTAAATATACGAAACTCTAGTTTCGATTCGCTTATGTTTAAACTATGATTTCATGTTTGCTATCGTATGATTTTATGTGATTATGTGTAATCGTTTTAATCTTTGCAAGCATGTTAATTGGTTTAAACGCGAGCATGTTAATTGATTTAAATTCGGTTAAATTATTTAGCATGTATGTTGTTTTTAATTTCGCTGGAAGCGCAAAGGTACGCAATTAATTGATTTAATTTGTCGGGCATGTTCTATGTGTGTTTTAAAGTCGTTTAAATCACATAAATTTTTGTTTTCCGCTGCGTATGCGTGCCCGAAACCCAACAACTACAACACCGATCTACTCTCAATACGATCCGGTACCCCTTTCAACTTGGCTCCCACATCGTCTCGAGAGTGGGGGGCTTGCAAGACAACTCCCACGAGGAGCCAACTTGCTCAGTACTACCACCCGCAGCGAGATAACTCCCACGAGGAGCCAATTCCCTCGGGTCTACGAAACCATAGCGAGATAACTCCCACGAGGAGACCACTCGCTCCGTCCTATAACCCGTTGCGAGGTAACTCCCACGAGGAGACAATTCGCTCAGAGCGACCTCAGTCCGCGCGCTCCTCAGTCGCGCGCCATCCGATGCTCCTACAACTCCCTTGCGAGACAACTCCCACGAGGAGCCAACTCGCACAGTAATACAACCCGCAGCGAGGCAACTCCCACGAGGAGACAACTCGCTCGGTCCTACAACCCCTTACAAGGAAACTCCCACGAGGAGATAACTCGCTCAGTCATATAACCGGTTGCGAGGCAACTCCCACGAGGAGTCAACTCCCTCGGGTCTACGAACCCACAACGAGATAACTCCTACGATGAGACCACTCGCTCCATCCTACGACCCGCAGCGAGGCAACTCCCACGAGGAGCCAACTCGCTTGGTACCACAACCCACAGCGAGACAACTCCCACGAGGAGCCAACTCGCTCGATACTACAAATCCGTTGCAAGGCAACTCCCACGTGCAACCACCTCACTCGATAAATATTACTCACCGCGAGACAACTCCCATGAGGAGACAACTCGCCCGAAATTCACTATATAATCACAAGCTCAAGTTAGCACGATTACAACCCTAGAAGCACTTAGAGACATTATGAGAATCTATATAGCCTGGCCAGCTTGATTACTCAAATTTATCTACTTGTTTTCGATGGTTCATTCATTAAAACATGGCCACGGTCCAAACATACGTAAGACCCACGAGGTCTAACAAGGGGCACGACCCCCATAAAAAAAGAAAAAAAATCTTGAGAGTCTGATCCCCTCCTCAAGTACATCACGCACAAGGCTATATGTAAACACATATAAGCAACGCGTCAAAACATTGACAATGTCGAAAAATAACAACTCCCACGAGGAGAATACTAGCTCCGTGCTACTACATTATCGTGAGACAACATCCACGAGGACGTAACTCGATCAACTCGATTACCCTAGAGACAACTTCCACGAGGACGTAAGTCGATCAACTCGATTACCCCATAGACAACTCCCACGAGGAGATTACTTGATCCGTGCTACAACATTATCGCGAGACAACTCCCACAAGGAGATAACTCGATCAACACTATTACCCCGCGACAAGACAACTCCCACGAGGAGATAATTCGCTACTAAATCGTCGCGGGACAAAACCGACGACTCAATTAACTTACATCGCGACAACCTTGTCGCGCTATGCGCCAATGCGCATTTACGCCCCTCCGACACACGCTCCAACGCGTTTTCGCATACCATTAGGCCATACGCCAACGATCGACTTCTACAATTTTTACTCTCGACACGATTTGAGACCCATCACAACATGGCCCCCACATCAACTCGAGAGTGGGGGGCTTAATGATATGCCTAATTGGGCCAACCCAATGGGCCTACAATTTCTTTACTTACTGGGCTACGAGCCCAATATCGAAGACTAATATCACCGAGGCCCAAACACCTTCAAGTAAGGTTTGGGCCCAACAAAGCAAACCCAACCCAATAAACGACATATAAATAGAGGTTTTACTCATTTTATTAAGGTATGTCCTATTAACTGAGCAATACTACAACTGTATTCTCTGGACTATTTTCTATGATCAGCAGGTCTGACTTGAGCGTCAGAGGGGTTTCCGCCGGATCAACCCACGGCTTAGTTCATGTGTTCTATGATCGCAGTACCTCAGGATAATCAAGTTGTCAAGCTACTGGTCCGCTTTGCTCTCCCAGTTCGTTTTCTACACTACCCCAGGTGATCTAAGTAATTAGCATCATCAATATATATATATATATATATATATATATATATATATATATATATATATATATATATATATATATATATATATATATATATATATATATATATATATATTGGTCATGGTCCCCGGATCTCAGGTTCGGATAGATGTACATGATGATATGGAAGATCTTGATCGTTTCATATCAATTCCACGAATGAATTACGGAGTAAGGTACACTTCCGATTTACGTTTATGCACAATATTCTTGATGATTCGGCATAACGATTCCATGGGATTTATTCAAATTTATTCCAATAAGTGGTATAGAGCCGACCATGTTCGAATCATCTAGACTTTTTATATATCTAGTTTGATTGATTCTCCGTGTTATGAAATTGATTTTCACAGATTAAGTTTCTTTGATAATTTGAACCATCTAGATTTTTTATATATTTATTTTGATTGATTTTCCGTGTTATGAAATTGATTTTCAGGTTAATCAACAAATCTGAAATTCTATTTTGGGTGTATTAAGTTCGGCGGTCGTTCAGCCTTCACGGCTGCAATGCCCTTAAGGTGTTGGAGGCGGAATTTGGAAAAGAAAACTCAGATTTTGATTAAAGTTTTCAAAAATTGCTATTTAACCCCCAACATTTATGGGTTCTTTAGTTAAAATTTGACCCCCCAACTTGAGGTTTTAATTGATGTCCCCTAATTTTGGTTATTTCTGATTTGGACAGGGGTCCATTTAAAAGTGCTGAAAAATCTGATTTGAAGGTTATAAAGTCATTGAAATTTACAATTTAGTCCCCAAATTTTATGATATCTTAAAAGAAATCTATATTTTTTTTTTTAAATTAAATTCTTCAAGTTTATTTTTTCATTTTCTGAATTTGGGGGAAAGGCAATTTTTAAGGAAGAAAACTTGATTTTAAGTTTTTAACAAAAGGTTTTTGGGGCACTTGAAATTTAAGTTATTATGAATAATCAAACGAATAAGTAAATCATTTTTTTTCTCTTCAAGAATTTGTTTGGTCAATAAAGGGAGATTCAATTTGAATTTCAATTTATTTTCCTAAGTCATTTTATTTTGGGGAATTTCAAATTTCTAAAGTTCGGGTCCTTTAGGATTGAAATTTGGATTAATTAGTCAAATTATGGATATGAATTATTATAATTTAACAGGTTTTGACTCATTAAAGTTTCATCATTTGTTGGTCCATGTATGTATGAGTTATCATGTATAACTCAATAAAGTTTGACCCAATCGATATATGACACGTGTAGACTTTGACTGCATTGTTATGTGAAAATTCATAAGAATTTGGATTTATTTGTTCGAAATTTATTGTTGGCTTTAAATCTGACGAGGTTGAATTTGTGAGCCCAATTTATTTTAAGCTCAAATTCAAATAAATATATATGAATTTTACGATTTGCGGTTTAGGCTCATCTTTGGGTTATAACGTGAAGATTTCGTCGAATTTATTTTGACTATAAATATAAATTACGCGGTATTTGGGTTCATAAGATAATTTAATTAGGCCTTTGTCTAAAGATTTTTTAGAGAAAATATATAAGCTTAAATTCAGTTAAAATTCAAATATTGGTTTTGTTTATATATTTTGATATGAATTAAGAGAAGCAGCATCTCGCCTAAGTGAGCTCTCCTGCGAAACATAATTTATTTTGAAATAAAAAAAGTTTTGTGCATGTAATAATGTGGGTATTGTGTCTGCACTAAGCAAGGCCAATACTTTGCAGAATTGCATGTGCACATTGTGGTGGTAAACGCGTGGCGATTATTCGGTTGTTTTTGCATGTGAATGGTAGTTCGGCCCTAAGATAGAATTATTATTTGATGTGCTCTTATTGTCAATGTTTGATTACTACACCTAGATATCACTTACAAGTTACTATCATTGTCCAAAGATAAGTTATTAATGAGTGCCCGATATCACTAGTAGAAAAATGACTTTTTACTACAACCATTAACCGTACCAAAAGGTATCAAATTCGTAGTAAAAAGGCTTTTGCTACGCATTTGCTACGAATTTGCCCCGTAGTATATATGAGGGTGACAAAAACTTTGCTACGGTAAATGGCCGTACCAAATACTTTTTTACTACGGTAAATCATAATATTTACTACGACTTCAAAATTGTCCCGTAGTAAAAAGTCCCTTTTGTTACGGCTTTGGACCGTAGCAAAAAAAATCGTAGTAAAAAGAAAATTTTCTACTAGTGTATCTTGAGATGGGATATACCTTTATTTGAATTTGTGGTTGATATATAATAAATATGTGACAGTTATTAGAACTTCATGTGAACTATAAATTGGCACTAAGATAGATTTATTGTTTGACAAGATAGTTTACCGTCAATATTTATTTATCAAAAGTTGCCGCTTAAAAGTTAACGAGTCGTCCATAACGTCATGTTAACATTGGGCTAGGTACTTTATAAATGAACACAATTTCGTTTAATTATGTCATATACATAGATTTTATTTGATATTTTCATGACATAATAATAGTTGTGAGCATGTCTTCTTGTTATTTATGTTCTCTATTTAGTTCATGCTTCCGCTTTTGTATTATATGTCAATGTTAATTTTGGTTCTTGTGCTTTATAGCACAATTTAATTATTATTTAGGGTACATAGATCTTGATTTTACCTTTTAAATGGAACGACCGACTAGTTTTTTCGAAATTAAAAGTTTCCTTAAGGTTAAGATAAAGGGACTTAAAGAATATGATGGTTCTAATTATAAGTATTAAGATCATTTAGTGTACCATTTTAGAAATCTTTAGGGGCATTAAGATTAATAGGGCAATTACTAGAATGTTTTTTAAGGTACTTTGATACATTTTATTATTAAAAATTAAATGACAAGTTTGAATGAAGTATAGTTTTGACTAATCTTGTTTCATAATTAATAAAAGAAAAGGAACATTAATGAGTGCATTCAGTATTAGTCTAATCTCATTTTCGGCTTAAGAACTAAAGTTACGATTATTTCTTAACTTTAAAGTGAATATGGTTTGATTTTTATTTCTACATCTATAGTTAATAACATAAGGTTTGTCTCAAGACCTAAAGGATAAATGAATTATTTGTCAGCTCATATTTGACTATGTGTAGGAATAAAATGACATAAACGACAAAAAACTAAAAGTACTCAGTTAGCTACTATCCCGTAGAATGACACATAGTTGCAGTATAGACATCATAATAGATTTTTCAAAAGTAACAGGATAATGTCCGCTTTACCTGTTATTTAGATATGAATCTCCAAATTATGTCAAATGACAAGTAACGTTTTGCTTCTAATCTTAAGAGAAGCACTAAAGACTACAACGTATGGTTTTTTTAAGACGGGATGTATAAGATCTCTTATGGATATTGAGTTTAAGGGGGGAGAAAAAGTTATACTCGTTGTTGTATGAAAGAGAAAATTTATTTTTCTCATTTTGTTGCTATAGACACTGATAAAAATAATTTCTTCTCCCACATAAAGGGAATTGATCTTTAAATATAAACTCAACAACCTTGAGTGAATACAATATTAAATTGAATTAAATTTAAGATGATAATGACATTTGGGATCTTATCAATTGTCAAAAGTGTGAAATCATTTGGTCACAAATGTATGTTTGAGACTGTTTGAAATTTCAATAGACAATGTTGAAAAAGTTATAAATAAAGTCTAATCACTAAGAGTTTCACTCCGTACTCTATTTTAGAGTTTTAGGATTCCCTAAACGGTGTTATAATTCATAATGATTATCTCATATTTGTGAGGTAAATTAAATAAAATTAATGTTTGTACATACCATCTGATATGTGGGAGATAATCATGCACCTCTTATTCAATGCCCAATAAAGATCTTACGGTAAAGAAGAATGCAAAAGGTTCCCTATGCTCTCAGCTTTGGGAAATTATATGCATATTTCAATATGTGCGCATTCGACTAAATCATACGTAAAGTTTGGCAGATATTTAAATAACTATATAGAGAAGATTTTGAAAATAAACAATAGCGTTATACGATAATTATAGAGAATATAAGGTCAAATATGCTCATTTATAGAAATCAGGTCATCTAGGAGGTCATTCAGTTATCTGATTTCGAATTTGTATGATGTTTGTACTTTATAGATCCATTTTAAATAATGTATACCTAGTTAAACTATAATTGAAGTACGAGTGTTTAGCCAACACTCAAAACACTTTTCACTGCGGTAGCCAGTTTATAAAATGCATTAAAGCATTGTATTATTAATATACAGAGTGGACATGTGTCTATAAAACACGTCGATATAAACTCCATTAAGCGTGCGCACTAAGGATGTCACCTAAAAGGTTCTATGAGCATATTGCTCCTATAGGTGTCATATTATATAAGGATATCCGATTTTAGTGGGAGTTCATAATAAATGTGTTCTTTTGACGTATGCACATTTTTTGAGTTATTTCGGATTAAGGATACTCTAAGGATAATTTCTGGAGATTTAAGGTTTTGGTGTATTAACACTCTGATTTGTTAAGGTTTGATCTCATTAATGAAGACCAATCGGAAATAGGTATGTTAAGGTCACATTGTATGATATTTCCATGCTACAACACATCCACATCATAATATATGTCATTCAATTGTGTTGAAATTATGACCATTGTTGGGTCCCGTTACGGCTAATGTGAACGAAGACCCCTTTGATTCGATGTTAGCATGATTGATGGACGAGATTGGTTATAGACACACTTCAGTAATGACAGCAAATTTGAGCTCAAAGGTCATTTATGCAACCTATAATTAAAAAGTTACACATCTAGTCCAACTGGGAGATTGTTGGATCGTTAATCCAATGTTGGACTTATATGTGAAATAATATGTATTGCAAGACTGTCACATAAGGTTAAGTCCATTAAAGTGATCGATTAAGGTTTATCTAGATTGAGTTTTAATGTGTCTAATAGGGTGTGGGCCTTTAACGTGTAGAGACATTAAGGTAATTTTATTATAGTGATGGGCCAAAAATGAAATTGCACAAGATAGCCCATTAGGTTATATATATATATATATATATATATATATATATATATATATATATATATATATATATATATATATATATATATATATATATATAAATATTGGTCATGCTCCCCGGATCACATGTACAAATTCGATTCTCTATGTATTCCATTGACATAAAAAAAACGAAGAGAAGTCTAAAGGGTTCTCGGGTTCGGATGTACATGATGATTTGGAAGATCTATGATCGTTTCATATCAATTCCACAAATGAATTACGGTGTAAGGTACGCTTCCAATTTACGTTTATGCACAATATTCTTGAGGATTGGGCATGATGGTTTCATGGGATTTATTCAAATTTATTCCAACAATTAATGTTTTATTGAAAATCTATAATTAACAAGTAATTTGGGACAAGAAAAACTCTCCAAAAAGACAAATAATATGGGACAAAGGGAGTACTAACACATTGACTCTCGAGTTTCCTGTAAAATTAAAAGGCAAAAACACCATTGAATTTCTTGCATTTATCTTTCTATGCTAATTGAGATTGAGTTACCTCAATTTCATAATACACAAACCAGACACATTACATTTAGTATGTACTACACTGAATGGGTATAAGCACATATAAAAATAAAAATAAAAATAAAAAATTATTAGAAACAAAAGAAAAGAAAAACTTTGAACTATTTTCATCCTTTTTTTCTGATTAAATAAGGATTTCTATTTCCCTGCCCATAGAACATGTGTAACGTATCCACCTTGCTGGTAATTAATTTGGGTGCCAATTTTCACCCTTTTTTCAGACCTGTAAGTTTCATAGTTAGTTTTTTTCTTTTATTACCATAAAACTCTATGAGAATTAACAATATATTTACATATGAATGAAAGTGATTAATTATTTTAAAATGTTCAATGCTAAATAATTAATCATCTAAACATAATTTATATAAACAAATAAGAAATAATATTGTTAAATAAAATATTACAGGATCTTCCTGTAATATTTGTACTTCATCTGGTCTACGTTTCTCCTTCGATCTTCGTGTTCCTCATTTGATTCGTACAAGAAATGTGCATTCCAGTCATATATGAAGACTTTAATATATGGAAGATCGATGAACCAGAAAATTACAGGATGTTTACGAACTTGATCAGGGTATATATGTAGACAAAGCTATGTTCGGCCGGGTGATCAAACTCCTAATATGGATCCACGGAACACAAGATGGTACAACTTGAAAAAGCTCAAGAATGCAGAGAGAAAGACTGAATTGATTCAACTTTAAAGGCCCTCAAGGCTCAAACCATTACCTAAGAGACGTTGCATTTTAATTATTTTTCTTAAATTAAAAAGTTCAAGTTTAAATAGCCGGTTGAAAGAATATATCAATATACAATTTAATTCTAAGAACTACATTGAGATTTACTCAAAAAAAAAAAAACTACATTGAGATCGTGGGACTATTTGAATTTCTACATGCATGTATCCTATGAAGTTAACCATTATCATTAGTGTATATGAATTGATTATGTAATTGACCTTGAATTTTTCTTTTCTCACCTTTCTAGTAATTAATTAATAATTAATAATTAATTTAGATGCCAAGCCTTAGTATTTTCTCAAACCTCTAAAAACTTTGAGTAATCATTTTTTTTCTCTACACCGTTTTTTGTAATGTTAGAAATATTAATGAAATTTAAAGTCAATTAAAATCCTATATGAATATGAATTGGTTAATTTCTTTTTCAATATTCATTATCATGTATTATTATTAGAGGATATTAGTAAAATAGCCTAATTTGCCCTTCAAATTCTATAGCTGAAGACTATTTTGTAGGGTAATTTTTTCCATATAAAAAAGGAACACATTCAACCTATTATATATAATATTGATGTGCATGGGCCAAAAATATGATGAGGCCCAAAAATTATAACTATAATATTTGGGCCCAATTATCAATTAAAAGCCCAATATTACATTCCAGGCCCATAGTGATTCGAGTTAACTTATTGTTGACCGCATCAAATATATTAAATATATTACTGGCGAATGTAAAAAATGTCCATCACATGGGACATAAATGCATTTTAGTCCGAAAAAAATAACACTATCTCAATTAAACTCATCCCCATGTCTTTAGTCTAAAATACCCTCCATAATATAATTCTTATCAATTTCATCCATTATGCTCTAACTTCCTTAATATTACACATTGACCCCAGATTTAAACAAATATATCACATTAACCCCCAAAATATTTTTTTTTTCAGAAAATAATTTTTTTTCTAAAATTTTTTTTTCCGGCCAGATTCCGGCGTTGACCGCCGGTCTTCGGCGTAGACTTTTTTTTTTAACTTTTTTTTTCCTAAATTTTTTTTCCGCCCGGTCAACCACTGTTGACCGCCAGTCTCCGACGTTGACTTTTTTTTTTCTTAGAAAAAAATATTTTAACTAATATTACTGTCTTGGCTACTAAATTATTGTCTTAGACAGTAATATTATGAAAATTATTTTCCCGAATAGTAATATTATTAATATTATTGTTTAAGACAGTTAAATTATTGTTGGAGACAGTAATTTAGCAGCCAAGGCAGTAATATTAATTAAAATAATTTTTTTTACGGAATTTTTTTTTTTTTAAAAAAAAGTCAATTAACAGTTAAATTACTGTCTTGTACAGTTAAATAACTGCTGGAGACAGTAATTTAGCAACCAATACAGTAATATTAATTAAAAATATATTTTTTAAGAATAAAAAAGTCAATTAACAGTTAAATAACTGCTGAAAACAGTAATTTAACAACGAATACAGTAGTATTAATTAAAATATTTTTTAAAAAAAAGTTAATTAACAGTAAATTACTATCTCCGACAGTTAAATAACTGTTCGAGACAGTAATTTAGCAGCAAAGACAGTGATATTAATTAAAATATTTTTGAAGAAAAAAAAAAGTCAATTAACAGTGAAATTACTGTCTCCGACAGTTAAATAACTGTCGGAGACAGTAATTTAGCAGCCAAGATAGTAATATTAATTAAAAAAAAAATTAAGAAAAAAAAAAAAAAAGCCAACGCCGGAGACCGGCGGTCTCCTGTGGTGGGCGGGTCAAAATTGAAATTAGGGTTAAAATTGGTTAATTGATGTAATTGGGCTAAATTGGGGTGTAAATCAAGAAATTGGAGTTGAATTGAGTTTCAATAAATTGGGGGTAATTTTGGTATATATAAAAGGATTTTCCTTATTTGCAAATAAGTTTGAATGAGCTGGATTTATTTGAAAAACAAAAAAGTTGGATGTCCCTCTTTTAATTAAGTGCCCTTGTCATGGGCCTTTTTGTGATTAACACACATATATATATATATATATATATATATATATATATATATATATATATATATATATATATATATATATATATATACACATATATATTTGTCATTTTGAGATCAGATTTTCATGTTTGATGGCCGGAATTTGCTTACACGAACACTTATAAATATAAATTCATCGTTTGAATTAAAGTTATATTATAGGAACATCATTAGTTTTTAGAGTTATTAGCACATACCCCTGTGTAATTTATAATCGTCCGAAAAGTACTCGTGTTAAAATAGTAGCAACGACCTCGTGTAGGGGTGGTAAACGAGCTGAACCGACTCGTGAGCTCGATGAGCCCGCTCGCAAAAAAACTCGAACTCGTACTCGAGTTTTTGGAGCTCGAGCTCGATCCAGTTTTTAGTTGTTTGTAAGCTCACGAGCCGGCTCGCGAGCTTTTTTTATTTTTTTTATTTAAATAATGTATAATAATATAAAATATTATAGAAATAAATAAAAATATAAATATAAATATTAAAAAATACATATAATTACAATTTGTTGTTTATTTTGTAATTTTTATAAAATAATTTTTAATAATAATAAAATAATAATTAAAAAAATATTAAAAAAAAACATCAAAATGAGCTTGGGCTCGAGCTCGAGCCTGCCAAAAGAGGCGAACTCGGCTCGTTCACAGTACCCCTAACCTCATGTGAAAGTATTAGCAAAGACCCCCTATGATATGTTTTTATTTAGCCCACCGCTCCTTAGTGGGATTTAAGTGTTGACTTCATTGAATTGACAAAACTATCCCTAATAGATTTTTCATAATATTTCAATTGAAAAAAAATTGTCAGTTGTCACCAACACACGAATATTAATCAAATGGATAAAATTCGGTGGTTTGTTGTTAGCCACAATATTAATCAAATGGATAAAATTCTATATGCAAAATATTGCATGTAAAATTGAAATAGGCTTGTGATATACCTAATTGGGCCGACCCAATGGGCCCCAATTCATTTAACAATTAGGTCCAATACACGAAAGTATTCGGGCCCATTACACGAAAGCCCAAGCACCTTCAAAATAAGGCTTGGGCCCAACAAAATAAGCCCAACTCAATCAACGACATATAAATAGAAGTTTTATTCATTTGTAAAGGTACGTTCTCATTATTGACAATTCACCTCAAGTTTTATTCTCTCTACTCTCTCTACGATCCATACATCTGACTTGAGCGTCGGAGGGGTTTCCGCCGGATCAACCCCCGGCTTAGTTCACGTGTACTTGTTTTGTAGGGACCTCAGGAACATCGAGTTGACTAGCTACTGATCAGCTTTGCTCTCCCAGCTCGTTTTCTATACTATCCTAGGTGAGCTATATTTTAGCTTCATCATTTTGGCGCCGTCTGTGGGAACGATGCAAACCAGATCACGTAGCCAACAAGATCCTCCTGAGGCATCAGCTCGGAGAGAAAACGACACAGCTAATAACCTCCCCGCCCGTGGAGGATCTGGCATCCCACCTCCTCCACGCGCCGCGGAGCAACTTCCTCCACGTGCCACGGAGCCAGCTCCTCCACGTACTGCAGATCCACCTCGCGAGGTTCAGGTGATCCCCCCTCGGGACCCACCACTCGCCGATCCACCACTCCCTGCTCCTCGAACGGTTCAGATAACCGAGGACGCACTCCAACGTATGATAGCGGAAGCTTCTACTCGCGCCGCCACGGAGGCCGTAACTCAATATATCGCCACGATGGGAGCAAACGCTCCCAATGCGATACCAGCACAAGCTCCACCTATAGTACCACCAGTGGCCCCACCGCCGATCCAGAATCAAATAAGCGTCTCTTCCTCTACGTCGGACCCACGGTCCCGAGTGCAGCTATCTACTAATCACAG
Organism: Erythranthe guttata; assembly: GCF_000504015.1. Next base: position 461,207 of record NW_012194788.1, on the reverse strand, counting down.
AGGAGCACAGCCTAGACAACAACGTCGGCGCTCACCCCTACGGGGGAATGCATCGCCACCAAGAATCCCTCTCTTTAATGAGGGAGAAGGCGAGGTAAACAGCCGAGTGTCTCGCCAAAACCTTTTCTCCCAACCAAATAATCAAATGGGTGAGAGGATGCCTCTCCCAGCAAGACGCAGTCCCTTCACCATAGAGATCCTCAACGAGGTATTACCTCAAGGAGTAAAGATCTCGGGGTTACCTCAATTCGAAGGGACCACCGACCCACAGGAACATATTGAGAAATTTAGTGCCATGGCGGATTTATACGGCCCGACGGATGCGGCGATGTGCAAGATGTTCCGCACCACTCTCTCCAAGAGGGCAATGAATTGGTTCAACTCCCTACCCATAGGGTCCATTGACACCTTCGCTCGGTTGTCGACCCGATTCACCAACCAATTCGCCATCAACAAACAATACGCCAAGACCCCAGCTCATCTTTTCTCTGTAGTGCAGAGAGATAACGAAACACTCCGCAACTACATCAAACGTTTCGTAGAAGCCGTCCATGAAGTCCCCAGTGTGGGGCAAGACATGCTCTCAGGGATTATGCAACAGAACTTGAAACCGGGTAGATTCAAGGAATCTATTGCCGGAAGACCACCAGGCAACCTAGAGGAGTTGTTAAACCGAGTCGAAAAGTACGTCAGGATAGAGGAAGCTTCCACCCACGCTCCCCCTAAAAGGAAAAGGGAAGATGACCGTCAGGACAATAGGAGGCGTGATGACCGACGTCCACCACTTCCACCTCCAAGCCAACCCTCCTCTTCCTACAATAGGTTCACTCCGTTAAACGCTCGCCTCACTGAAATCCTTCACGTGATAGAACAGAGAGGTTTAGCGGAGCCTCCACGTCCTATGCAGCCGAATGCAAAGCGAGAAAAGTCGGATCGCTATTGTCGATTCCATAAAGACAAAGGGCATACTACGGAGGAATGTGCACAACTTAAAATGGCGATTGAGAGGCTGATCAAACAGGGCCATTTAGGCGAATACGTCGATAAGCCGCGAAATAAACGCCGTGATGATCCTCCACGCCGAGATAGCAATCGAGATCAACAACAAAGACGAGAAGATGGGGGTCACCGACGTGACCTAGATAACAATGATAACCAGCCTACCCGGGGAATCATCTCCTTCATCTCCGGAGGACCAGCGGGAGGCGATTCACAGAATGCAAGACGCACACTCGCTCGATCAGCGCGCATGAATCAAGAACGCGCTTCTCCATCCGAACGCATATATCAAATACGAAGACCTGATCACAGCATAGTCTTCAACTCCTCCGACCTCGAAGGTCCAGATGAAGACCATGTCGATGCATTGGTAGTAACAACAACGGTGGCCAACTTCTTGGTCAAGAAGATATTAGTGGACGGTGGAAGTTCGGCTGACATCATGTACCTCCACGCTTTTAAGCAGCTGGGTATAGATAATGCCCGATTTAGTCCCGTCTCCACACCCCTGAAAGGATTCACAGGAGAAGGCATCTTATCCATGGGAGAAGTGGAGCTGCCTGTCACTTTAGGGGAAGACCCCTGTCGAATCACGAAACTAATCAAGTTCCTCGTCGTCGACAGGCCATCACCCTACAACATCATTCTAGGGAGGCCAGCCATCCACACATTCAAGTCAGTACCTTCCTCCTACCATCAGAAGTGGAAGTTCCCTACTCCCTGTGGAATGGGAGAAGTGCTTGGAGATAGACGTCTCGCTCGAGAATGCTATGCAAGGGCCCTACGAGAACCCTCAAAGAAGCCTAAACCGCCCGGAAAGGGAGACGATACCCAAAAATCCGACAAACGGAAGTGGGTCAATGCAATCATTGAGGACAATAAAGAAATCCTCATCAGTGTACCAGACGATAGCATCAAGCTAGCGGCTGTCGAAGAGCTTAAGTTCATAGAGCTCACACCTGGAGATGATTCCAAACTCCTGCGCATCGGATCTGATTTAGATCCTGAGACGGAGCAGCAGCTAATCAACTTCCTGCGACACAATGGAGATGTGTTCGCATGGAAAGCCCAAGATTTGTCGGGCATTCCCCCTCAGGTAGCCCTACATCGGCTTAACGTCGACAAGAAGATGAAGCCAGTCAAACAGAGGAAACGAACGTTTGGACCCGAACGCAACAAGCATATCAAGGCAGAAGTGGCTAAACTTCTAGAGGCGGGTCATATACGACCAGTTCAGTATCCTGAATGGTTATCGAACGTAGTGCTCGTTCCCAAACCCGGAGGAAAATGGAGATTATGCGTAGACTTCACTGACCTCAACAAAGCCTGTCCTAAGGATCCATTTCCTCTACCCAGAATCGATCAGCTCATCGATTCGACCTCGGGGTGCGAACTCCTCAGCTTCCTCGATGCATACCAAGGATATAACCAGATCTTACTGGCACCAGAAGATCAAGAGAGGGCTAGTTTCATCACTGACCAAGGCATCTACTGCTATCAAGTCATGCCCTTCGGGTTAAAAAACGCAGGAGCCACCTACCAGCGTCTAGTGAACAAAATGTTCGCAGATCAGATCGGTAAAAATATGGAGGTGTATATCGACGACATGCTCGTCAAAAGTGTCAAGGTCTCGGACCACCTAACTGATCTGGATCAGTGTTTCGCCACCCTGCGAAAATATAAGATGAAGCTCAACCCCCTCAAATGTTCATTCGGAGTTAGGGGAGGCAAATTTTTGGGTTATATGATTTCGCAGCGAGGAATCGAAGCTAATCCCGCTAAAATCGAAGCAATCACCTCCATGGCTCCGCCAACATCGATCAAGAAAGTTCAACAACTCAACGGCTGTTTGGCATCCCTGAATAGATTCATTTCAAGATCAGCGGACAAAGCTCTCCCATTTTTCAAGATTTTAAGGGGAGGAAAAAAGTTCGAGTGGGATGAGGCATGTCAAAAAGCCTTCACTGAGCTAAAGTCATACCTCGCTTCACCACCCTTGCTCACAAAACCTCAGCCGGGAGACACACTCATGCTGTACTTAGCTACCTCGGCTGATGCCATCAGCGCGGTCCTCAGCCGAGATGGAGGAAAAGGTCACCAACCCATATACTACATAAGTCGCGCTCTTCAAGGAGCCGAGCAACGCTATACCAATATGGAGAAGCTCGCTCTCGCCCTCATCAACGCTGCCCGAAAGCTTCGACCTTACTTCCAGTCACATCAAGTAGTGGTTCTCACCAATTATCCACTGAAGCAAATACTAAGGAGTCCCAAAACGTCCGGACAATTAGCAAAATGGGCTATAGAGCTAAGTGAATACGGAGTAGAATTCAAACCCCGCCCAGCTATCAAAGCGCAAATACTGGCTGACTTTCTAGTCGAAATGACCACAGTAGAAGAAAACACCTCTCTACCTACTTGGTCCGTCAGCGTCGATGGATCTTCTACTACAACAGGAGGTGGAGCGGGCATCGTACTAACAAACCCCGACGGAGACGAATTCGAGTATGCTCAACGCTTCGAATTCACAGCCTCGAACAACGTCGCTGAGTACGAAGCACTGATAGCAGGAATCCGCCTCGCCCTGGCAGCCGGAGCGCGCAAGCTCCTAATCCAAAGCGATTCTCAGCTCGTCGTCAACCAAGTACTTGGAGCTTACGAGGCTAAAGAAGACACCATGGCCAAATACTTAGCTCTCGCGCACACTCTCTTATCTAAATTCGAGAGCTACGAGATAAGACAAGTACCTCGCTCCAATAATATCCATGCTGACAAATTAGCTAGGCTTGGAAGCTCCATGGCTAGCATCGGAAGTCGGAAGGTGACGCTCCTCACCTCACCTCAGCCAGAGATAACTTCACCCACAGAAGTACAGTACACCGAGGAGGATGAACCATGCTGGTTCACTCCAATCCTGAAGTATCTCAAGAAGGGAGAACTTCCAGCGGAATCCACCGAAGCACGAAAGTTAAAAACGAGAGCCGCTCGCTTCGTCATAGTGGGAGAAGAATTATACAAGCGAGGGTTCTCATTTCCTTACCTCAAGTGCCTCGACCCAACCACAGCGGATTACGTACTTAGAGAAGTACACGAAGGCATCTGCGGAAATCACTTAAGCGGGAGAACTTTAGCTCTCAAACTACTGAGGCAAGGCTACTATTGGCCAACGATGCATGAAGACGCGAAGAAGTTAGTCCGGAAGTGTAGGCCCTGCCAAGAGCATGCAAATATCACTCACCTACCAGCAGCATTAATGCAACCAATTGACAGCCCCATCCCTTTCGCCCAATGGGGGATGGACTTAGTTGGACCATTTCCACCCGCCACAGGAGGACGTAAGTACCTCATTGTAGCAGTGGACTACTTCACCAAATGGGTGGAGGCGGAACCCTTAGCACGTATCCGAGAAGAAGAAGTCATCCAATTCCTATGGAAGAACATCGTCTGTCGCTTTGGAATCCCACGTTCCATTATCTCAGATAATGGAACCCAATTTTGCGGTGACAAAGTGAAGAATTGGTGCCTCGGCTTAGACATCAAACAATTCTTCACATCCGTAGCAAATCCACAGGCTAATGGCCAGACGGAGGTCAGGAATCGCACCATACTCCAACACCTTAAGACAAGACTTGGAAGTGCCAAAGGGAAGTGGGTGGACGAATTGCCTAACGCACTTTGGGCTTATCGCACAACCCCACGAGCAGCAACCGGAGAGTCGCCCTTCAATCTAGCTTTCGGAACAGAGGCTATCGCCCCTGTCGAAATAGGAGAACCATCTTGGCGAATCACTAACTATGACCCAACAGCTAATGAAGAGGCTATGCGGGGAAGCCTAGACCTCGTAGATGAGTTACGTGAGATCGCATACATCCGACAACAGATGTATAAATCACGCATGGCCAAGGCATATAACTCAAAAGTCCGCCCTCGCTCCTTTCAAGTCGGAGATTTAGTCCTCCGAAAAGCTGAAGCCTCTCACCCCATCGGTAAGCTCGACCCAAAGTGGGAAGGACCGTATAAAATCACAAAGGTGGTCAACACGGGAGCATATCGCCTCGAGAACATTGATGGACGCCCTATACCCAGAACATGAAATATAGGGAACCTCAAGCGGTTCTACGCTTAAGGTATACATCTACCTTACTTCAGATCAGTTAAGATCACCATCCATACCCTTTCTATATGAAAGTTACTTACAAATTGTTGCATCTGCAGGCTCCACGACCTTCCACGTAACTCGTCTTGTAAGCTGTTCCTAGATGGTTAGAAATTTTTCTACTACATGACCAGGTGCGTTAACATCCCACCTAAACTGGGGGGCTAGTAAATTTATTTTCACCAGCAATTCCTCATCACATCCCACCATCTTATTACAGATTGAGATCCATTATGAGAGGATGCATATTACTCTAGCAATGGCCCAAAGAGCGAGAACACTCCATACCACATCGCCAAAGGTAACTATACTTCCACTCGCATTCAACACACGGATGATCTTATTTAATCCTACTAACGTGAAAAAATAATTCCACCAGCAGGCATGATCGCATAGTAACTCGCAGCAACTCACGACTTGATTTCATATCTCGAAGTGCAAGAAAGAAAAAAAAACATCCCCATAGCATGGTACGTAGATCGGCAATGCACATCCCCTCAGCTTAAATTACTAAGTCTTCAATACAAATGCTTAGACAAAACTCTTTTTTCTCAATTATATTTGACAGGCGTAGAAACGCCAAAGGAATTCATTTTACCATCAGCACAGCAAAACGAACGAGTACAAGCAAGACGTGGAAGAAGAAGAACAAGTGTAGTACAATCACTTAGAACAATTTTTATCAAGTCAAAATTTTTTTTTTCTCTCTCGCTCCACCAGTAGTTATTTACCTTTGCCTCACGTAGGCCCATCGCATTAGTCATTTACTTACATTCGCCTCACATAGGCATGTAATAATTCTCCTTTGCTATCGTTGAATAAAGAATACTTTTTGCTTTACTATCTACGCCTTTACGTCTATACAAATTACCTCTTACCATGAGTTCAAGTCAATATCACCCTACAAACACTTAGAGAGATTTAGATAATCCGTATAGCCTGGCCAGCTGGATTAGCTAAGTCCTTTTATTTGTTTCACGAGGTGTTAATTTTAAAACGTGGCCACGGACAAATATATTTAAGACCCAAGCGGTCCGAACAAAGGGCACGACCCTTAACAAAAACCTTGGGAGACTGATCCCCTCCTCAAGTACATCGCGTACAATGCTAAGTGTAAATACATATAAGCAGCGCATTAACTCTTGACAATGTCAAAACAAATAATTCAAGATACCAAATTTCAAATGTCGAACAAGGAAAAAATTCAAACGAAATAGTAGAGGACATACCCATCTACATTAGCGAGAAAAATAAAATAAGACTCCAAACACAAAAAAAAAATATATATATATATATAAGTTTAACTATCCTAGCAAATAAATCTAAACTCCCCTACTGCGGGCGGAAGACGTCCCCACAGTGGGATCATCAGCAACAATATCAGCCACAAGCTCTGTGCCTGTCCCATCAACATCTACCTCATCATCCTCTCCATCCGAGATACCAGCCTCCATCCCTCGAATCACCTTCTCACTGATACCACCCGCATCGCGAAGATATTTGCGACAAGCACGCACTAATGGCTTATAGACCACAGCCAACGCATGCTCCTCAATCATAGCAGCACACTCATCACTACCTCGGAAACTAAGCTTGGTTTCCTCCACGATGGACTCCTTATAAGCCGCACCACCTGATGTCGTGAGGAACCTCTTCCCCGTCGCCTTCTCAACTTCGTATTTCTCCTTGAGCTGGTCGTAGCATTCGTTCAACTTGTGAACATCATCCTTATACGCCTTCGCATCACCTCGGATAACCTCGAGCTCCTCTGTCTTCTGCGCAAGCTCCTCTGTCTTCCGAGCAAGCTCTTCCGAGCGTTGAGCAAGATCGGACCGCGCTACTTCCAACTGGCTTAGAAGATCATCCTCACGCGCGTGAATTCGAGCCCGCTCCTCTTCCTTCATAGCTTCACAAACACATAAGAGACATGAGGTATATACTACCACAGAACTACAAAAAAAAAAAAAAAAAAAAAACACAAGTCAAGGCAACAAAAGGATATACAGCGCTGACCCTTCGGCTTTGGTATTAAAACCCTCGGGTCAAATTCCACGTCACACAATCCCGACTCTTCAATCCTTTTCGCCATATTCGCCGTTATCGTGAAACTCTCGCACGAAGGATTCCAAACAACAGGAACTTCAAAAGTGGGAGCCCTCACATAAAAAAATGGGTTTTCCATTTCCCCAAAGATAACTTCACACTCTTCACGAATCGATAAGGAACGCGAGGATGAAAACAAAAGAAAGGCGTCATATTGGGACGATGTAACGTAAATAACGCCTTGAACATACTCACGGTCATAGGCAAACCAACTAAAGACAACCTATGGTGAAACGCCTCGAACGTAAGAACTGCAGTCGGCGTTAACTGACTGTACCCTATCTTAAACTCCTCGCAAACCTTCAACAAGGTCGGATGCGGTGTAATCTGAGAGGTACACGTCAAGTAACCCAAAAACACCGTATGAAATCCATCGGGTGGCGAATACAAACAGTCACCCTTCTGAGGCAACAACAACTCAACATTACTTGGCGCTCCAGATAAACGACGAATAGAGTGCAGATGCTCTTCCGTCAACACACTATCAAAATCAACTAAGTCCAAATTAATTAGCTTCTTTTTCTTTTGCCTTCTACTATCAACCTCAACATCACCCAGCGGAATATCATCTTCCTCCTCCTCCTCGACCATCGGCTCACCTTCACTACTCGCCACCGCATGTTCACTCGGCGAAGGCGATTGGTTAGAATCATCGCTATCACTCCCAAAATCCACGACTTGACGCCTATAATGACGTCTACTAGAACCCACTTCATCAACGGTAGGGGGAATAGTAATATCCTTATGCACTTCTACATCATCACTCCACGATTCAATGATTTCTCGCCGACCAAAACTTTCCCCATGTAAAACATCACGCACATTAGCACCCTCGGAAATTTGCCCGTTAATTTCGCGCGAACCGAGCCCGAAACCAACTTCACACGCGCCCTCACGCGCGCGCGCGACCCCAAAAGGGGCTGAATCACGCGCGCGCGCGTCCCCCAGTACAGCTAGCCCACGTGGCTCTTCCCCAGCCACACACGCGCGCTCACGCGCCCCGAAACCCTCCAGCGACGCGCGCGTACGCGCGCCCACATTGGGCAGCGCGCGCGCGTCACCAGCACCCCCACCATCCGCCACCGACGCGCGCGCACGCGCCCCTTGATTGGGCAGCGCGCGCGCGTCAGCACTGCTACTTCCACCAACCAGCACGCGCGCGTCGGGACACGGTCCAATCCCGCGCGCGCGTTGCCCCACCTCCGACGCGCCTCCAGCGACAGCTGGCCCACGTGGCCTGCTGTTTCTCTCTCCTCTCTCCTCGTTCTTCGAGCAAGCCGGCGGCTCATCAGCTCCACTCGGCTCCAAAGCCGCCTCGACGCGCGCGCCCACACACAAATTTACCCGGCTTCCGGCGCGGCTCAAGCCAGCGGCAGCCCTCCTTTTCTCCCTCATCTGCACAAAATTCCGTGCATCTTCTACTGCGGATCCGATTTCCGCACCCGATACCACAAGTTTCTCGCGTTCCACACCCACCGTCCCAAAGGTTTTCCTGCCCCCTCCAACCGGATCTCGAAGTTTAATTCGCAAAGATTTCGAATTACCCGAATTCGACATCAGAAATATTTTTCCCCAGAGAAGCAATCAAGAAAACAATAGATTTTCTACTCTACCGCAAAAAATATTTTTCAAGAGAAGAATAGCACAGAAGAAGATTGAGAATTAAAAATACATACCCATAGATATTTCGTAGGAGTTGAAGTTTAACGCTTCGCACCGCAAAAGGAGTCTATTTATCTGGCCCTAGTATATTATTTAAAACCCTTAAATATATACTTGGCTGCCAAATAAATACAATAATCCCTTATTTAAATTAAGGAATTATTTCACCACCAACGGAAACAATTCAATAGACGACGCAATTAACTCTCGACACGACCCGGATACCTCTAGACAAGTCCCCATCTCGAATCGAGAGTTGGGGGGCTTAATGATATACCTAATTGGGCCGACCCAATGGGCCCCAATTCATTTAACAATTAGGTCCAATACACGAAAGTATTCGGGCCCATTACACGAAAGCCCAAGCACCTTCAAAATAAGGCTTGGGCCCAACAAAATAAGCCCAACTCAATCAACGACATATAAATAGAAGTTTTATTCATTTGTAAAGGTACGTTCTCATTATTGACAATTCACCTCAAGTTTTATTCTCTCTACTCTCTCTACGATCCATACATCTGACTTGAGCGTCGGAGGGGTTTCCGCCGGATCAACCCCCGGCTTAGTTCACGTGTACTTGTTTTGTAGGGACCTCAGGAACATCGAGTTGACTAGCTACTGATCAGCTTTGCTCTCCCAGCTCGTTTTCTATACTATCCTAGGTGAGCTATATTTTAACTTCATCAGCTTGTAAAATTGAAATCCTTAAATAAGCCAATATACCGGATCAAAATTACCATTATCCGACCTATCTAATAAGGCTTGTAAATTATAAATACACCCACTTACTTATAAGATTACACTTATATAAATATAGGTTGAATACAAATTGCACCCTTATACTATCACTACTGTGGTATACATCCTATTTACTACAAAATGCGGTAAAGTAACTACCTCTCAACTTACCGGTCAACCGTCAGATTTCTAACATCTTTAGTTTATGTAGCATAGTTACCCTTTTCTCCTTACTTTTATATGATATAAATAGGCATTTTTTGACTTTATTAGTTGACCATTTTTTTGACTTTATTACGTAGTTCCCCAACTGACAAGTGATTCTAGAAAAATATGACACGTAGTATTGGGATGTAAAACATGAAATGCATGAATTTTGAGAATTAGAACTACGGGAAGCATTTTAACTCGAGAATTTGTGGGCTGAAAATGAAATTATAAAATTTTAGAAATTTAAACAGAAATTATAAAAAATTCCAGAATAATAAAAAATCATAGATTTTGGGTGAAATTTTTAAGCTGTGGACAATAAAATCAGGGAAGAAACATGAAAAAAAAATTATGTGTAAATTGAGTACAAGAGAGAAAGAAAGAGACACACCTTACACAACCACTTGGTATCGTCCGAAATTGTCCAACATCTATGCAATGGTCGGTCAACTTTGAAAAGAGACGGATTCTCTAACATGGCTTGATGGCAGTAGCCACATTGTCGGATTTTGTAGTATATGAGGATATATGCGACAATGGTCATAGTACGGGGGTGCAGTTTGTTTTTAGCCCCATAGATATGAATATAATTTCTGATACATAATTTCTGTAAATGAATCCATCTAATCAATTTTTGAATATGTAATGTTAGGGACAACCTCAAAGATTCAGTTCTTGATGGGGGAATTCCCTTCACCCAGGCTTATGGAATGAATGTGTTCGAGTACGGTGGCATAGATCCAAGGTTTTCGACCAAGCAATGTCTAGTTATTCGATCATAGTCATGACGAAAAGACTCGAAATATATGATGGTTTTGAGGGCATCAAATCCGTTGTAGATGTTGGTGGTGGAACCGGAGCAATACTTAACATGATTATTTCTAAGTATCCTTCAATTAAGGCCATCAATTTCGACTTACCACATGTTATTCAACATGCCCCGTCTTATCCAGGTAATTATTTGTCTTCAATCTCTGATGTAATCGAAATAATATAGTATATACATCTTTTACGAGTGAACTGTAAAAAGAAATTACCGAGTTCGTATATCGTTGACTTCTTGATCTAATGGGAATTTATGGTGAAAAAAATGAGGAAGAAGCCCGAATGCCAAAGAAAACGAAAACAAAATCCAACTTCTATTTTAGTCTCGTATTGGATCTGATTGATGAATTGTAGTGCATATTATAAGCTGTTTAAGGAAAAAAAATTACTGTGTTGACTTCTATTTCCCTGCCAGTCAACCGTTGTTGACTTTTTCTTTTTTTTTTGAACTTTTTTTTCTCTCTAAATTACTGTGTTAACAACAAAATTATTGTCTGAGATAGTGATATTGAATACCAAAACACTAATATTACTAATATTACTGTAAAAAAAAAAGACAGTAATTTAGCAGCCAAGACAGTAATATTAATTAAAATATTTTTTTAAGAACAAAAAAGTAAAAAAAAAAATAATAATAATAAACGCCGGAGACCGGCAGTGACCTGCTGGAAAAAAAATTCAGAAAAATAAAAAGTTTTCAAAAAAAAAAGGTCAACGCCGGAGACCGGTGGTTAACAGCGGCTGACCCGCGGTCTCTGGCGGTGGCGGGTCAAAATCGGAATAAGGGTCAAAATTAGTTAATTGGTGAAATAGGGATGTAAATAGTTGAATTAGGGTTTCAAGGAATTGGGGGTAATTTTTGTATATATAAAAGGGTTTTCATTATTTGCAAATAAGTTTAAATGAACTGGATTTATATAAGTTTAAATGAACTCAATTTATTTGAAAGACAAAAAAATTGGATGTCATTATTTTAATTAAGTGCCCTTGTCATGAGCTTATATTCAATTCCCTAACTAACAACTTAAATCACTTTCGCAAGTATATGACCTTGTATGATTAACTGATTAAGTATATGACTTTGTATGATTAAATATTTATTCAGCTTGACTTTTTCAAGAAAGATCTATCATTCCTAACAAGCAAATTATGGCACTTTACAAATAAGCTCGTCCATCAATGTGTACTTATTCATAAAAAGTTCAGACAATAAATTTTTTTTACAAAAAAATCATACATGGTCCAAAGATTTATAAAAGTAAACTAGCCCCTCACATTTTAATATGCTCCAATTTCATCATTTAATTTAATCTAAACTCAATTTGACCTCAAATTTCACAAATTCAATTTTGACCCAAAACACAATTTTATGGACAATTTCGTCTGTCACCGCTGTTGACTTTTTTTTTTCTTCCTGATTTTTCCGCCGGTCTCCGGCCTTGACTTTTTCGATATTTTTTTCCTTCCTAATTTTTCCTCCACCTGTTTCCGGAATTGACTTTTTCGAGTCTTTTTTTTTCATTAACATCTTTTTGCCCCCTGTTTAAACAACAATATTGTTGTGGTTGACAATAATATTAACAATATTAATGTGGTTGACAGTAATATTACTGTAACAACAGTAATATTACCGTGAACCACAATAATATTATTGTGTTTATATTAAGTAATATTACAATAATAGACAGTAATATTATTATGTTACTCCGTCAATAATTCAAACAAAACAAAAAACCCAAAAAATAATAATATCAATGTGGTTGACAGTAATATTATTGTGTTTACAGTTATTTTACTGTCAACGACAGTAATATAATTACGTCGACTTACCAACAAATCAAACAAACTAAAAAAAAATTACCAAAAAAATAATAATTTTGTCGTTGACTCTAATTGTACTGTCAATGGCAATGTATTGTCAACGGCGGTACAATTACGTTAAAGTACGGTCAGTGACAGTATAATTACGTTAATTTACTGTTAGTGACAGGATAATTAGTGTTAATGACAGCACAATTACGGTCAACTTTTACCGGCAGACGTAAAAAAAAAAAAACAATAAAAAAGTCAACGCCAGCGGAAAAAACAGACCAGAAAAAAAAATCGAAAAGTCAACGCCGAAACCGACGGCAAAAAAATAGTTCCTGGACAAAAAAAATGTTTTATAAAAAAAAAAAATCAAAATTGGATTTTTGTGGTCAAAATTGATTAAAGGTTGCGGCTATATGCGCAATACTAATTTGACTTTTGCAAGACCAAATTAAAGAAAGATTCCAAAACATTCTATTTTATTAAGATGAAATGACAAATATACCCATGAATTAAATTGACTTTTGTTTGCTCATGCAAGACCAAATAACAAATAATGCAAAAAATAAAATGTAAAATTAAAAAAAAAAAAAAAAAAAAAAAAGAGAGAGAGAGAGAAAACTCAGCCCCCCTTGTGAAACCCTTCCCGTCGACACAGCAGGGCCGCCCAAGCTCCGCCGCAGCCAGAGTAGTCAATTGCTAATTTCTCATTTTGTTCAACTTCAAAAAAAAAGAGGAAAATAATTTTTGAAACTGGTAAAAATCGACACCAAATTGTCGAAAAACTATGCTACAAATCGACACTTAAGCGTCGAAAAAAAAGACTCAAATTCAACCTCAAAAGTATATCGAATTTGATAGGTAAAAATCGACATTGAGATGTCGAATTCATAGCAAAAATTCGATATTGTAAAATGTCGAATTTTATACTCCAAAATCGACATCTCAATGTCGATTTTACCTATAAAATTCGACCTGTACATGTCGACCGCGTCTGCGCGGGATTTTTTTTGGAAAAATGATATTCTAGCTAAAAAACACATAAATGTATACCTTCTTGGGTTCTTCCACCGTAGAATCTTCGGGCAGGTTATAAGTTAGAGAACGTAGACTGAAAATAGTCATGTTAGGCTGAAGATACTCTATTATCATCCAACTTATCCGTCCTGAAAACCACACTCACACCCGAAACTGTAATTTCTTCCACTTTTCCATCTATCCCTATCTACCCTTGTGGCCAACCGCCTTATTTCTGCCAACCAGTCTAGACCGTCTAGTTTTAGTATAAACTTTCTTAAGTTGTTTATTTTAGGTCTAAATATCTAACTGTACTGCTCGATCAACTATTTACAAATTCAAAATATCAAGTGGACTGTTAGCTATACAAAATATTTTCCCTAAAAAGAATCTCATGTGATTATGAGCTTACAAGATTTCTCAAGTAGAGTTAGACAAGCATCTTCAAAATAGGTTTTAATACTTGGACGCTAACTTACATTGATTACGATGTTGACTTCATTTTTTACTTTGTCTTTCTAATTTATTTTCTGCAAATTTTAGAAATATTCGGTAATGAACTGATATATGATTTCACAGGAGTGGAGCATGTCGGTGGAGACATGTTTGTTAGTGTGCCTAAAGGAGATGCCATTTTCATGAAGGTAAGTTTCTTCTCCAAAAAAACATTATTACATATGCAAGTACCGGTCAAATCCATAATAACAAATCACTTGAACGTGTTTGGACTGAGGGATTTGGAGATGAATTTCAATCCACGCACCTTCTTTTTAGTTGTTTTTTGAGCAATTGTGGTGGATTTCAAATAACTCCAAATTGGGGTCATTTCAAATCCCTTCTCCAAATCAAATCCCCCTCCTAATCAAATCCCCCTCAAAACACCATTATATATATTTTATTTTTGCATACATATGGCTTCGCATATATATATATATAATGACTTAATTCCATCTTGCAATCTTGAATTGACAATTGTATCATTTTGGCACTTTGCACTTTCGAAAATAATTAATGGTACTTTGCACCCTCAAAACATGTTTAATCGTTCAAAGTGCACCCTAGTCTATTTTCTGGCCCTAATTTTTCGCCGACGAATTATATTATGATCGTCAACATGGTCATTTTTTTCCAATTCAATTATTGTTTTTCCTCGGTGCGCGAAATCCAAATGTTTTTTTTGAGTAAACTGACTTTGGTGACAATCAGAAAATAGGTGAACGATGGAAATTCTGGCCGAAAAATAAAGTAGGGTGCAATTTGAACGATTAAACATTTTTTGAGGAATGTAAGTGCCAGAAATTATTTAAGCGGTGCAAAGTGACAAAATGATACATTTTGAGGGTACAAAGTGAAATTAAACCATAAATAATGCATGTTGGTAATTTACATTGTAAGTTTCCTATTTTTATCGCTCAATACATAATACCAAGCAATAAGTCATAAAGGATTTTTTTTTTTTTTGCGAGTTTCTTTGAGTTCATGGAATTTGTTTTTCTTTATTCGATTAATATATGTACGACGATCATATATAACGAACAAAGTAATGTCGTTACTGTATCTAACGACTTCGTAACTTTAATTTGTTGCTCTATTGGACGACGCAGTGGATCGTTCATGATTGGAGTGATGAACAATGCCTTATATTGTCGAAGAATTGCTATAGTTCACTTCAAGAAAATGGGAAAGTGATATTGGCTGAGCTTATTATGCCAGAAGAGCCAGATAAGAGTGCGGCCATAAAGATTGTTCTCCACTATGATGTGCTTATGTTGACCCACAATCCAGGAGGTAGAGAAAGGACAAAAAAAGAATTTCACACCTTGGCAAAAGGGGCTGGATTTCGAGAATTTAGAAAAGTTTGTAGCCCTCGCAATATTTGGATTATGGAACTTGTTAAGTAAATCCAAACACTTGTATGATGACTTTTTTCATTTGTATCAATTGTTATACTTGTGCACTTTCTTTTTGACAATTCTACCCTTCAGTTGATTATATATGTATGTTTTTGTGTGTTAAATAAATACCTTGTATTTGCCTATTCAATTGGAAATGGCTTTTATACTTTTATATCATTTTATTAAAGTTAAAAATGGCTTCCAATTATTTCATGTTCCAAAACATTCGGAATTCAAAAATTCATTACCATTTTAGGATTCCTCGAAATTGGTGGAATTTCAAGAATTGCATTAATTTCTAATTTATTGTTCATAATTTGGATATAATGGCGATTTTTAGATTTTTTGCTATTGATTTTTCCAGCAAAGGCAAGAAAATCCAAAAAAAGGTTTAATAAAATGCAATAAAATCACATGTAGCAACAACAAAATGCAACAAAAAGTTTCTGAGTTATTTGATACTTTGATACCCACTATTTTTTCTATGAATTTAGTTTACTTGGGCCTTGACTATTATATTTCTCATATGAATATTTCATGAATTATATTATGAAATTACAAAATATATCACAAAATAATATGAAATAATATTTCAGTTATATCATTATAACGAATTAATATTGAAGAATATCGTCTTCCTTTTTTTTTTTGAATCGTTATTAATTCTTAAAAATGATCTCTTAAGACAATAAGTATGAATTTGCATGTTTAATCATATAATCACGTAATATGCACGAGATTCGTACGCGATTTGCACGTGATTTGCACACGGATTTATTGTGGTAAAATTAGAATTATCCTATTTTCATCAAATCTTATGGTCTAGTTAACATCTTATTTTGATAAGACAAAGAATATCATCTACTAAAAATATGTTCTCAAACTTGTATATGTATAGATTAAAATATTGTATTTATAAAATAAAATATAATATATATAAGTAGTGAGTGTATACTAATGCAATTTTTATGTTTTTGATGAATTAGATAAATAATTTTAAGTCAAATATATTCATAAAATAAAATATGATGTAAGCATAAATTCTTCAATTCATAATATAAATATCCTAATAACAATATTAAAATCTTCAATATTATTTCTTAAGATATTACTATGAAACACAATTTTCTTTTGACCATGATGTTCACTAATGCACAAGGTCATGCAAAGAAAGTGATATATATAAAATGTGGGAGAATTTGAGACCTATTAGGAGATTATGAAAAGAAACAGAGTAAAAACAAAGAGAATAGAAAAAACAATCCAAGGACTATTCAGATAGTCTCTCCTTAAATTAGACATCCATCGGTTACTCAAAAACTTCAGTGTAAACGATAAACATTCTAGAACCGGGACATATAAGCAAGAATTTTATAACCCAACAATTATCAATAAACTATTGACGAGAAAGAGTTGCAACATCCCTAGAAGAATCAATAATGCAATCCAAGAACTTCACATAATCCGTTAGATAACTAGTTTCATTTCATCAAGTACTGCTCATATGATTGGATCAAACAGTACATTACCTTCTCTAAGTTCAGTTGCATGACTTATTGTCCACCACTTCTTATATGTGCCTGATTTCATTTTTTTTGGGGATTATTTATTGAGATTTTGTATGATTACAACGAGTAAATCTGATCAACCAAGTATTATCAATAACAAGAGGTTCGTTGAAAATATTTAATATGGCCCATGTTTGGGAAAAAAAAACAATTTAAGTATGTATTGGTTCACACTATTTTTAAACAAAATTAAGAGAAATGACATCTACTATTATATTCCAATATATTGAATACTTTAAATGTGCACACTACTTTTGATGTCACATTATGCTTCTAAATATCTCAATAGATAACATCAATGAATTAATATGAAACAATATCATCTTCCTTTTTTTTTCTTTGTGAATCACTATTCATTCTTGAAAATGCTCGCTTAAGAAAATATATATGAATTTGCCCGTATCATCACACATATTGACCCAATAAGCACGAGATTCGCACGCGATCTGCACAAGAACTTTATTGTTGTAAAGTTATTGAATTATCCTATTTCCAGCAGCTCTTATTTTCTCTTTAACATCTTATTTGTTAAAACAAAGAACATCATGTAGTCAAAATATGTTGTCAGACTTGTATATATATAGATATTCATAAAATAAAATATAATGTTAATAGACAGTGAGTGTATGTTAACACAAGTTTTTGTTTTTTGATGAATTAAATAAATATATTATAGTCAAAATGCAGTCATAAAATAAAATATGATGTAAACATAAATTGTTCAATTCAAAATCTAAATATTCAAACAAAATAATAGATTAAACAAATTAAGTATGTATTAACAGCTTAAGTATGTATTAGTTCACAGTTTGAATAAATTAAGAGAAATGACATCTAATATTATATTCCAACATAGTGAATACTTTAAATGTGCACAATACTTTTGATGTCACCTTATGCTTCTAAATATCTCTATACATAGACATCAATGGATTAATATGAAACAATATCATCTTTATTTTTTTGTGAATCACTATTCATTCTCGAAAATGTTCGCTTAAGAAAATACATACGAATTTGCACGTACAATCACACATATTCACCTGATAAGCACGAGATTCGCACGCGATTTGCACACGAATTTTACTGTGGTAAAGTTAATGAATTATCCTATTTTCATCAGCTCTTATTTTCAATTTAACATCTTATTTGTTAAAACAAAGAACATGATGTAGTCAAAATATATTGTCAAACTTGTATATGTATAGATCAAAATATTGCATTCATAAAATAAAATATAATGTTAATAGGCAGTGAGTGTATGCTAACACAAGTTTTTGTTTTTTGATGAATTAAATAAATATATATTAGTAAAAACGCATTCATGAAATAATATATGATGTAAATAGAAATTGTTCAATTCAAAATCTAAATATTCAAACAAAATAATAAATGAAACAAATTAAGTATGCATTAACAACTTAAGTATGTATTACTTCATACTATGTTTAAACAAATTAAGAGAAATGACATCTAATATTATATTCCAACATATTGAATACTTTAAATATGCACAGTACTTTTGATGTCACATTAAGCTTCTAAATATTTCTATACATATATCAATGAATTAATATGAAACAATATCATCTTCTTCTTTTTGTGAATCACTATTCATTCTTGAAAATGCTCGCTTAAGAAAATACATATGAATTTGCACGTATACACACATATTCACCTTATAATCACGAGATTCGAACGCGATTTGCACACGAATTTTGTTATGGTAAAGTTATTGAATTATCCTATTTTCATCAGCTCTTATTTTCTCCTTAATATCTTATTTGTTAAAACAAAGAACATCATGTACTGAAAATATGTTGTAAAACTTGTATATGTATAGATCAAAATATTGCATTCATAAAATAAAAGGGATAATTACAGTTTTGGTCCCCCAAGTTTGCACGTTTTTCTTTGGTCCCCCATTTACCACCGTCAACAAAATACACACTAATGTTGTCACATTTTAACACATTTAATCCCTCCGTCTGTTTGACCGTTAAGAAGTAACGGTCAACGGTTGAATTTGGGTTTTTTCTTTGAGAAAATTGCAATAAGACCCCGACATTCTTTGTAAATATTCTAAACACCCCTAAAATATTTTTCAACCATAATTTAACTCCAATTTCATTATTTAATCAATTTTGACAAATGACCCCTATTTTTACCACCATTAGTGCTGACCGTTGACCGCCGTTGATTTTTTGTTTTAACTTTTTGTTTCGGCATTGACTTTTTTTTAATACTAATTTTGACGTCGTTCACCGACATTGTATTATCGGTTAACAATGTTGACTTTTTTTATTTTTCTTGATTTTTTGGAACTTTTTCCCGTGACTTTTTTTTTTCCCGATCAACACAATATTATTATTGTATAACACAATAATAATATTATATTAATATCTAGTATTGTAATATTCAAATTACAAACTTTTAACAAAGTTTTTATCTAAAATTTTGGGGCCTAAATACAATTTAAAAAAAAAATATGAAATCCGTAATATCTTCCCTCATTTTTTTCGTGGAACCGCCAATATAATGCATCCCAAATTTCTTCTCAAAAAAATGTGAAGAAGCTAAGATGAATTATGCATGTGCGGAGTAATTTGGAAATGAGATAACCACTCTAGTACAACAGTTTTAAGGGTTAACATCGACCGTTAATTATTATCTTTTTTTATTTGTCGTAAAAACATCCCGTCATTGAGCTGCATTGACGTTTTGCTTTTTTCTTTTATGTTCACTTCTTTTATGATATTATTTTTATCGCCGATTATCATCTTTGACTTTCTTTTCTAAATTATATTTTTCCCACTACTAAACAATTTAAATAAAAATCAATAAAAAAAATGTCAACGTTGTTAACCCGATATTCAACATCGATCAACAACGGCAAAAAAGATCAATTGAAAAAGAGTCAACCGAGTGAAAAAGAAAGTCAACGTCGGATTACCCGATTTTGAAAAATCGGGGTCATTGGTTAAAATTGTTTAATTGATGAATTTGGGGTTAGATTATGGTTGGATAAAACTTTAGGGGTTTTTTAGAATATTTTGAAAGAATATAGGGGTCTTGTTGCAATTTTCTCAAAGAAAAACCCCGAATTCAACAGTTGATCGTTACTTTTGAACGATCAAACAGACGGAGGGACTAAATATATTAAAATGTGACAACATTAGAGTGTATTTTGTTGACGGTGGTAAATGAGGGACCAAAAGTGAAAAACGTGCAAACTTGGGGGACAAAAACTGTAATTATCACTAAAATAAAATATAATCTTAATAGGCACTGAGTGTATGTTAACACAAGTTTTTGTTTTTTTATGAATTAAATAAATATATTTTGGTAAAAATGCATTCATAACATAAAATATGGTGTAAACAGAAATTGTTCAATTCAAAATCTAAATATTCAAAGAAAATAATAAGTCAAACAAATTAAGTATATATTAACAACTTAAGTATGTATTAGTTCACACTGTGTTTAAATAAATTAAGAGAAATGCCATCTAATATTATATTTCAACATATTGAATACTTTAAATGTGCACAATACTTTTGATGTCACATTATGCTTCTAAATATCTCAATACATAACATCAATGAATTAATATGAAACAATATCTTCTTCCTTTTTTTTTTTTTTTTTTTTTTTTTTTATATTCATTCTTGAAAATGCTCGCTTAAGAAAATACATATGAACTTGTGGATGGAGCCTTCATAGGCCAAACATAGTATTCAAAAGAATACAAATGAGAAGCCACCATCTTCTCTTCTACGAAAAAATCATAAGATTTCATCGTAGACCAATTCCTAGTATCTGGTACAAAAGTACTTAATGATATACTAGGAATACAAATAAGTATTCAAAAGAATAGACATGAGAAGACACCATCTTCTCTTCTAAGAAGAAATCGCAAGATGATTTTTTTGTAGACTAATCCCCAGTATCTAGTACAAAAGTACTTAATGATACACTAGGAATACAAATCAGTATTCAAAAGACAAATGAGAAGGCACCATCTTCTCTTCTATGAGAAGCCACCATCTTTTCTTCTACGAAGTGATTTCTTCGTAGACCGATTCCTAGTATCTAGTACAAAAGTACTTAATGGATACAAATCGTATTCAATGAGATTGAATACAAATGAGACTCAATTCTGTAGTGATAAATCCATAAAGAAAGCAGGGTGTTGGCGAAGGTGTTGCCAACACCCGAGGCTATGTGCTCTCGACTATCTCCAGAAAAGGTAAGAAATGAACTGAGTTCTTCTCCTATTTATAGAGTCCTAGGAGATATAATGGGTTAGTGGGATGGTAGGTTAGTGGATTAATTAAACATGTACTTAAATAACTACCCACTACGGTAAAGGTAACCGCCCACTAACTCAAAATAATAAATCTGAATTGAAAATAATAAATCCTATAATAATAATAATTTCCAAAATATTAAAAATTGATTTGAGAAAGTCAAAAAAATTAAATTATATTTGACTCAAAGTCAAATATCCAACAGGTCATTATCATCGTGGTAAAGGCAATCTCAAGATGAAGATCACATGATCGAGGCGAGGATGATTATTTTGCCGAACTCTCAGTAAGGTTTATGGGCCATAGTCATTCTTCACTGAATGGTGATCTTGTCAAATTTTACTTAGGAGTATGTTCTTCTCACATATTTGTACAAGGTTATCCATATAGATTTCCAAATATTCAAATAGTACATGAGAACAGGCTTGTCTGAAAAAGTGATTTGGAGACTTTTTATCTCTACTTTGTGATTAGATATGACTTTATGATCACCATATAATTTGAATAACTCAACTTGAGGCAATATTAAGTGATATGAATGTCTAATGGCAGCTTGCTATAACTCTTTCATGCTTAGCTTTGTGTATGGAAACAAGGTTTGCAATTTGCAATGTATAACACCACCGAATGTAAAACGTCATTCACACTATGAAAACTATATATGTTGGCTGATTTTTCCTTTCTATATGCTCTATATTATATTTATACTCAATCAAATCGTTGGAACCAGAAGTACGCAAGTATTACTTGACCGTATAAGTCTTTATGTAGTTGAGTTTACATAGATATTTGTTTTAGATGGACACTAAATCATTGATTTGGTGGGAAAATATATTTATCATATACTTGAGAAAATAATGATTCTACCTTCTATATATGGACTGAATCATTGATTGCTTACAGCGAGATCTTACGTTATTCAAAAATCCATTTGCATTATGTATTTCATGCAAGTTAGTTGTCTTGATTTATGTCCCAAATCAACATAGTAGTTCATACATCGTAATCGGCATCCTTCTTGAACTGTCCTATGATATCGATTTCATCACTACAGATGGTAAATGGTTGAAATCCTTTCTTTTTTACCTATTATGATCATTCTTTTCACATTGAGCTCATTTTTTGATCGATTTAACCCACTTTTGTGCCGACTTAACATTGTTGAAAAAGCATAATTCGTATTTTTTCTTTTAATATTGATGACTTGAATTTGAAGAAGATAAAGCACCAAGAGTTTTCTCGTGTTTCCAGTGAATTGAAATTAGCATCCTAATAAATTGTTGTATGGCTGTAAGTCTATAAATAAGAATTTCTTGATCAGATTTGTAGGCAAGTAAAAAAATTATTAAAAAAAATAGAAGAAAAAGAGAAACTAAAATTTCCAGCAATCTCTTTATATCTAAAATCCATTTTCAGCTTTCTTTATTGGGCACTTTACAAATAAGTCACCATCAATGGGTATTTATTCATAAAGAGGTCCAGACAAAAAAGTCTTTTACAAAAAAATCCATACATTGTCGAGAGGTTTTAAAAGACTAAAATAGCCTATAACATTTTAATATGCTCCAATTTCATCATTTATTTTAATTTAACCTCAATTTGACCCCAAAGTTTACAAATTATTCAATTTTGACCCAAAATACATTTTTTAGTACAATTTCGTCCGTCGCCGCTCTCTGGCGTTGACAATTTATTTTCTCTTCCTGGTTTTTTTGCCGCCGGTCTTCGGCGTTGACTTTGTCAAAAAAATTGATTTTTTTTTCTCTAGCATCTTTCAAAATCTTGATAGTAGCTCTCAACAAAATAAATGGTTACACTCACCCGGCTCACATTAATCATGTTATAAATCCAACCTGTACCATAGAGGTAAATTTCCAAGTTCAAAAGAAAATCGGAAAAAGTAATTGTAAAAAAGGAGAACAGAAAGGCAATGGGAGAAGAAATAAAAAAATAAAATAAAAAAAAAAAAAAGAAATTGTACACATACGAACTTGGCAAGAGTTGCAATACCATCTCTAGTAGAAGGTTGTTGACGATTGACACATTTTGTATGTATTCATCTATTATGCTAAAGGATCAACCAAAATTGAGAAATAGAAAATCTCCATTATTGACGAAACACACATACTTCTAACATAAAATTGAAATAAATACTCTACATTTCAGGCATGCATAATTACAACCTACAATAATAAGAAAAATTTCCACATAAAAATCATTAGTGTCAACAAAAATGCTGAAAATTTAACATAGACTTACTTCTTCCAGCTGATTACCGCGAACAAAGATGTTTGTATTGCAGCAGGACGATCGTCGGCCCCTAGGATTTTTTTTTTTTGTTGGGATGGGGGTGGAGAAAACATATAAACCTTAATAATGATATGTAGCGTTTTTCATTTTTGAAAAAATATCAGATTTATAAACCTTGACAAATGATACGTTAGAGCAATGTTAAACTCAATCTCTAATACTTAGGATAATTTCCAAATGCAAATCTTACGAAAAATCTCCAAATGATATGGTAATGAGGTGACATTTGAGATTTTAGAGATTCTTAAGATGACACTTTGGAATTGGAATGTCATATTGATGATCTCCAATTGGAAGAAAAAGTCTTAAATATATATGATTTATATATATACTGTACATATTTATTTTTTAAAATTTTCTCAACTCTGTAATTAATTTAATTTAATTTTATTACATAGTTATTTTTAATTTTTTTTATGTGTAGTTATTTTTAATTTTATAAACATTATTTATTAATAATTTTGCAATTGACAAAAAATAAACATATATTGTTGTATTAAAATATTTTCTATGTTTTATATTTTTTTTTATTATATTTTAAGTTAGGGAAGGGGGGGGGGGGGGGGGGGGGGGAAAAAAAAAATTTTTTTTTTCCCCAAGGACCCCCCCCCGGGGGGGGGGGGGAAGAAAAAGTCTTCTTCTTCCCCGATGCACCCCACCCCACGCCACCAACCACCAAACTCAACACTTCTTCTCCCTACGCCGTTGCCCAACCACCGGCTCACCCTTCATACACCCCCGTCTTCTTCCATATCCACAGTCCACAATCGTAATTTTTTTCACGAAGTACCATTTCTCCTCCAATTTCACTCTTCCTATGGCAGCCTATATCTGCAATTTCACTCTTCCTATGGCAGCCTACATCATGGTCCAATTTCACTCTTCCTATGGCCGATGCCGAACTTTTTCCTGATTGACAGGTGGCGGCGGAATGGAACGAGGAAGAAGAGCGTCTTCAATTTATTTTCCTTATTTTGCAATTTTGGAAATTGTAAAATTTACAATTTAGTCGTATAAATTATAGTTATTTATAATTTAATCACTCAATTTTTTTATACAGGGGTATCTATGACATTTCACCCTAGAAATAACATAAAAATTTGCACAGTCCGCGAGTGAGAGATACGATTTGCCTTAAGGGGTCTAGATGCATTGACTTTGGTTACACAGAGGGGCGTTGGTGAGTTTTTTTTTTTTTTTTGACAGAGGGTATTTGCCAATTAGAGATTACACAGGGGAGGTATTTGCAATTAGCTCGATAATTAAATTATCTTCAAACCGTAAATAAATTTCATCATAGCTCTAGTACTTTTCCACCTTCTTCAACACTATTTTATTGGAGTTGTATGTTTCTCTTAAAATTCAAGTTTTAGTTAAAAACACTAATTAATTACTTAATTTGTTTTAACAATAATTTTCTCAAACTTTAAATAATTGAATTAATTTGATTATTCTGACCTAAAATAAATGAACTATATGCGTGATTTGTAGAAATTGCTAGTTTGTATACAATATATATTCATGGTTTAACGAAAAGGAAAAATATTAATTTAAAATTTATTAGTAAACTATTTAACTATTGAATGTTCACATAAACCCTATTTGCTTCTTTTTCTCTCTCCTAAAATAAATCTGAATAAACCCTACTTGTATTAAATCCAGAATGAAATCGAAAATGGAATTTTTTTTTCTCTTTTTGACGGAATATTTCTTTAATAAATTAATAGTTTGAATTTTAATTTTAAAACTCAATAATAATTTACACCTAATATTTTTTTGAGTGTTGTGTGTTGCATCGGAGAAGACAGTAGAAAATCTCAATCTTGTCAATTAGAATAAATAAAATTTTAAGATTCACATTCGGTATTTTTAACCTAGGATTTTTAGAGTTTTTTTTTTAGGTTAGCATTGGAGATGCTCAAAGGTTTTCGGAAAATGTCAGATTTTTTCGGCCATATTTTGTAACATCTCAGTGTTTCGAAAATTATATTCCGTAAGGATGTACACCAAATCATATAATCTAGATATTTTATGAATCGAATCAAATCCGGAAAATTTGGGATTCAAGAGGATTTAAAAACAGAAGTAACAGAATTGGGAGGTTAAGGTTGAGTAATTGAGTTGAGCGGGGACATGGGTAATTGATTTAGGGGGCTTAAAATTAATTTTAATAAGCTAAATAAAATCATAAAAGTTATGAATTAAATAAATGATAATTACAACCATCAAATAAGTAGGAAAAAGACCCCAGACTTTATCGAGAGCAACATTACGAAAAGGAAAAATATTAATTTAAAATTTGTGCGTAAGATGCATGGATTCACCACTTGCAGTCCTTAAGCTCCGTATACTTGCACTCAACCGTAAGCCTAACCCGGTCAACAACATAGTAATATTACTTTGTTACACAATAATAATGAGTTTTGTTGTGTTAATATTACCGAGCTAGAGATTAATATAGCAATATTATTGTGTTAAACTGTAGTATAGTTAATTTTACTGTCAATCACAACAATATTGTTGTTTAAACGGGAAAAAAATATGCTAGAGAAAGAAAGCAAAAAAAATTCGAAAAAGTCAACGCCGAAGACTGGCGGTCAAACGGCGGTGACCGACGAAATTGTCCATGAAAATGCGTTTTCGGTCAAAATTGAATAATTTATGAAATGTGGGGTCAAATTGAGGTTAAATTAAATAAAATGATGAAATTGGAGCATATTAAAGGATGAGGGGCTATTTTAGTCTTTTACAAAAATCTGAACCATGTGTGTTTTTTTTGTGAAACAGTTTATTGTCTGGATTTCTTTATGATAAGTACCCATTAATGAGCTTATTTGTAAAAAACCCATAATTAATTAGTCGTGAAATATTAATCCGATTTCACATAATCCAATATATAAATAAGTACGCATTGATGAACTTATTTGTAAATACCCCATAATTAATTAATCGTGAAATATGAATCTAATTTCACCACATCCAATGTAATAAGATATAGGTAAGCAAACAAGGTCCTTTAAAGTGCGAAACTCCAAATACAGACTATACAGTAATAATATGATTGATCTGATTTGCACCGCTTAACAATCATCTAAGAAACCATTGCCAAGTCGAAAACGGCGGCGACGCAATCCGGTAAGAAAAGCCTTCTCTTCTTCTCTTCCTTAGATTCACAACAAAAATGGAGAATTTAAGGAAATATATTATTACTCCAGGTTTTTTCTTTCATCCCTTCACCCTTGATTTCATTACCATATTGTTTTAAGGATAACTGCTCTTCATTAATCAAATTAAAGCATGTGAGATTTCTGATGCAAATTGCTATTCAAATAATATTCATAATTTAGCACTAATTGTGGATTTATTTTTTTTTTTTTTTTTTTTTAAATTTTTTGTTTTGGGGTTTTAGTATGCTAATAATATCTGACAATTTCTACCAATATTGTTCATCTGTACTAAGAATTCACGATGGAGATGTTTTTTGCGAGTACGAAAATTACTACTTATCTGTTTTCGGAATTGATAAATTGTTATCTTTGTTTACGTCGTAAACTTCGTTTATAAACTATCATTATTCACAATTAGAAGGTTTAGAAAATTGGGGTTGAATCGGAAATGTATCACTCGTATGTTCATGTGATCTGCTTTTGATGCTTGTTCGGTGGTTTCTCTTTTATATTTATTAGGTGTCCTATTGCGGCAGAGAGAAGCGCCTATGAATATTCATGATTTGGGGCAATTAATACAGAAGCGCCGAACAAGGGCAAATTCATGCTCAATTGCCCATTGTTCGCGTAAGTTTTCTTACTACACTACATTTGCCATGTTTACAATTGTGACAGCACGTTTGAGATGACAAATAATAAATGAAATAAGTTAGTTGTGTTTTTTCCTGTTTAGCAAAATATTATTTTCACTTTGATATAGCTGTTAGTCTACGTTTATAATAGGTGATTTATTGATATAGTTACCCTTTGAAGGTTGACTGATTGTTAATGATTCATAATCGACATTTTTAATATGATGATGTTTAAGTATTGAGTCATAGAATCGGAATCTAGTATTTGCGTATTCTAGTAAATCTTCCAAATATTCTTTTTACGATGGATAAAAGTATCTTTGAGTTGCATAAAACAATCAATTTAGTTTTGGTATTATATAGAACCTCGATAATCTAATTCGTTAAATTTATAAGATTAATACATAAAATAAATTCATATAGATGTGATGCAACGAACGAATCTGAATCTGTTTTATTCAATCTTAAGCAAGTTCCATGCATATCAACGTCTTGTTAGTTAACTCTACAATTATTTGCATTGTAGAGGAAAATAAGCAGTAATATAATTCCTTTTTCTTGTTAGTTGCTGTTTGGCCAAAAAACGATAAACTTTCGTTATGTCTCATCCACATCTATCATTTGATCATTAAAGTGTCAAAAAATATAATCAAAAGTACAACTCGATTATCCCAGTAGCTAAGATTTAATTAATATATGCAGGATAAGGAATCGTACTAATTGGAAAATTCCATTCCAATTTCTATTCGAACTATACAATTGGTTCCTAATGAGATTGCGAATTTCAAGTTTATAGCTACTAGAAGATACTACCACGTCACAGTTCTTTACTGCAAGGTAGAAGATATTTACGGTCTGAGTTTGCCGGTATGAAAATTATCCATCTTTTTTCGGGAATTGGTTTGTTTTCGTCTATGCAGTTAACTTCGTTCATGAGATATTATACTCTAAATTTGAAACTTCATAGGTTAATGCTTACAACTTAAAGATTTTCTTGCATTTAGTATATTTTTCTTTCTTGGATTTAATGTGATCTTATTTTTATGCTTGTTCAATTGCTTCGCTTATATGTCTTATTGTGGCAGAGAGAAGCCTATGATTTTTCATGATTAAAGTATTCCGGAATAATTAAGTAATGTTCTTCCAAAATCGAAAATTTTCGAAATTGAATCGGATGAATTCGAAACTTCCTTTCCAATTTCCAGTTGAATTATAAAGTTGGGTCCGAATGAGATTGCAATTTTCAAGTATATATCTTATTATTGCAACCAAACGAGGCCTCAACAACATGACTATGAAAAAATTAAGTTAATTATACTTTTTGCGTGTTAATATTTCTATAGGCAAGTCGAGCAATGAAGGCTTTGGGATGTCTCGTTAGGCTCAAATCGTTGATCGAAGTGCATGCAGAAACTGGCTCATGTTCAATCAGAAAACTGGAGAAGAACACGAGAAATCGAGAATAATACCTGTAATTCACCTGGCCTTATATATTTCCGTTTCAAGTCGAATACTATTATCTTGCATTAGGCGACACTATTTATGGATGAAAAAAATAGTGCATTCTTTATTTTCAGATGTTTTTCGCTCTCTGAAATTATTTCTGTGTTTTTGTTTCATTTCAACGACTCTTGTATGCCTTGAACTAAGAAAAATCGAATTACGACTGACAGATGGGCGAGAATTGTGACGGCAGCACACAGTCTAAAGAGCAGATTGAAGCACATATTCATAATAGGCAAGATGCTGCTCCGAGAAGGGAGTGTCCGTTGGCTTATGCATATTCGAACCAGGTAGTAATATAGCTATCTCTATTTCCTTTTTAGCGACCGTATATTTTAACCTAAAAACTAGTAATACCAAATATTTGCATTGTATAGGATAATACCATGAAAAAAAGTCAATTATACTAAAAGTATTTAAACTGGAAACGGGAAAGCAAAATGATCTTTATTATAGAGAAAAGTGTACGATTATATATCGAACAAGAAAAGTAGGGTTAGCAATCGTGTTTTCATAATAGTACGTGCATGTCGTCCTAATAATTCACGTAGCCTATTACAACTCCCTTTCGATAAGTTTTAATCGACTACGGAAACAATTTAATAACTAAACCATGTATGTATGATCTCGGTCATATTTACTGAATAATTCCTACCCATATGTTTCTATACGTTCACAGGTGTTCTCTTCGAGTATTTCCAGTAAAATGTTAATGGAAATGATAAATTTAACTTAGATTTTGCATTAGTATGTATATAACTTTGAATGCGTATGTAGCTTAATGAATGCTGAGAATCCATCTTCATCACTTGACGATAATTCCTACATCGTAAACTATCTTTATTTTAATTTTTTTTTCAAATTTAGTATGCATCAAATGGAATAACTGTATATGGTAATTATAAACCTTAAAATCATTCAAATTTATGTTAAAAACATTAAATTTGAATTTTTTTAAGACTATCGGTTCGTGTAATAAATTAGCTGTATCCAACTTCATACATTGCCAGAGATAGGATTTTATTACAAATGGCAAACCTCTTAAATGCAGTTATAAACTTGTTAATCGTGTCCAGATTCATTATAACTTCGAATGGAAAAAGAATTATGACGCAATCCAATTAGTCTTTTCCTTACATTTTACAGCCAGCATTACAATTTTTCGAGCATTTCAAATATCGTTACATTCTTAATTGAGGGCCTTTTACGATATTCAGAATCGCTGTTCAATCAAAACCCTAGTGCTATATATTTCTTTTCTTTGTGCAAATAGAACAACAGTCCTAGCCATTCCATAAACAAATAGAACAGTGTTAAATCGATTTTTTTTTCGTTCTTTCTTTCTCCGTTTTTTGTAATTCTTTCGCGCCGAAATGGATACAACTGATCTCCCGTTTCATATCATAATGGTTATCCTCTCGATGCTTCCAGTCGAAGCCCTAGCCAAGTTCCAGTGCGTCTGCAAAGCCTGGAAGAACATAATCCGGGATCCGAAGTTCGTGAAAGATCACTTCCAAATCCAGGCGGCTAAAGGTAAAGACTATCTTCTTTATGTGCCGTTGGACCGTACGATCGAGCGTGCGTTCACGTTACTTTGTGATGAAACGTTCGATCAGGCCCTAGAATTCGAAATTCCTTCCGAGTTTCGTGATATGAGCTTCATTATAATTGGTTCTTGTAACGGTGTATTGTGCTTCACTGATGCGAATAGCTTCGGTAGCACCGTGTATTTGTGTAATCCCTCGATTAGAAAATACAGGACAGTAATTAACCCAATGTTTGATGGTGTTGAATTATCGTGCCAAGGTGATGTCGATTTTGCTTTAGGGTTTGGGTATTATGAACACACGAACGATTACTTGATTATTAGGATTGCTATCCTAAGTGACGAGGAAGATGAGGCAACTAGCAAAGTCGAGGTTTATTCAATGGTCGCAAATTCGTGGAAAAATCTGGAAGTGGATCGCTTTCCATGGGAAAGGATCGAATTAAAATCGGAAGCTGTGATGCGTGATTCGGTTCATTGGAAGGCGGATTACAGAGATGGGGACGAGGGTATTCCGGTAATTTTGGCGTACCGTATGGGAGAAGAGGTGTTCCGACAGATAGGATTACCTAATTATAAAGCCGATGGGAAAGGCCTGGTCGAACACATTGGAGTGTATAAAGGGAATCTTGCGATGTTCGTATTTCATCAATCGGATCACTTTTCTTGGCACAAAAACTGCCACTTGTGGGTAATGAACGAGTACGGAGTGGTGAGTTCTTGGACGAAATTATACACTGTAGTAATAGATGCCGGAGTTGTTACTCCGATTATGTTTACGAATAACGACGAGATTATATTTGAAGACGGCGAGTGTGATTTGACCGTATGCCACTTCGAAAGAAACACGATTTCGTACCTTGGAGTTGAAGATCAAGGTTACCTTAATTTCGTGACGTACAACGGTAGCCTTGTTATGTTGGAGGACTAAAAAAAATGGCATTTGGTCTGTTTTTTTATCGACGAAGAAAGGGTATTCGTAATCCTCTCAAAGACTTTTTTTTTTTTCTTCTTTTCTTTTCGTGTGTTTAGTTTTTGAATTATCGTTCAGATGGAGTATTTTGTTCGTTTGATTAATTCTGAATTACCATGATTTTCTATGGTAAGTTGGACTTTGAATAGTTGGTTATTAATTGATCATTCGCCATCAATGTTTTTGAAAGTTGTTTCCGGATATGTATGAACGATATCGTTTGATTGCAATGAACTATATACTTATTATATAAGGGATGTTTTGTTTGTAACTGGTAGAGCTAATACAAGGATGCTAAATGCGATAAAACCTTCTCGAAATTTAAAGATTCTAATTTAAAGCTCGATTTACCGATCACTTATGAGACTCTATGCATCCCAAAAAAGAAGGATAAATAGAACTTAATTCCTCATAATTATCTTCCATTCTTCATTGATTGAATGTGACAACATTGTTTTTGTGTCCTCAATATTTGAAAAAAATTATGAAAGTAACTAAGATTACACTTGTTATATTTTGTTAAACATTAACAAAATTCTATTTAAGCCAAAATTTCTTTTTGATAAAATAGAATTCGGCATGAGCGTTTGTTTAGTTTTTCTTTCAAAATTGTTCTAAAAACATGTTCAGATTATAAATCTTTTTGTTGATTCAGATTATATTCTAGCATTCTTCGGATTAGTAATAAGTGTTACATAGCTCGTTGGTGAGTGTTTGCCCGAGGAAGATAATCCAACCCCAGAAAGAGCCAAACAAAATTTGAATTTTTGGAGGAACTAGAAAACACAACATGTGTTGCACGTGATTATATATAATTTATGATTAATTAATAAAAATTACATATTATATTTAACATCAAATATATTTTTAAATAAAATCAAATAAGTACAAACACAGTAATTTTACTATCTGAGATAACAATATTGCAGTATGAGACAGTAATATTACTATCTGAGACAATAACAGTATTGTGTCACAGAATAATATTACTGTTTGAGACAGTAATATTGCAATGCGATAGTAAAATTACTGTTCGAGACGATAATATTACTGAAAAGTGAACAAATAAATGCTAAAAAAAAACATTGGAGATATGCGGTCAACGGCGGCTAACCGGTGGTAGCGAGCTGTGGCGGTCAATATTGGGCTAGGGGTCAAAATTGTTTAATTGGTGAAACTGAAACTAAATTATTGCTTAAATCATGAAATTGAAGTTGAATTCGGGTTCCAAGGAGTTAGGAGTAATTTTGATACTTATGATATAGTTTTTCTTATTAGGAAATAAGTTTGAAAAATGTGAATAAATTTGTTATACAAAAGAGTAGAGTATTCCTCTATTAATCAAGTGGCCTTGTCATGAATTTTTTTTCCGCCCAATAGAAGAAAAGCTTCTTCGAGGAAAAATTCAAGGTCAAAGAAATTGAATCTCAAGGTGAGTGATCTCTTTAGAAGGATGGCATTATAATTTACATCATGAGACGTCAAAATATAACTCTAATTATTACTTTATGAATAAACTTTGCAGGACAATGAGCTCGTCACTGCCAAAGTTATAACATCTCAGTGCAATTTTGATGGTACTTGCAATTTGTTTTTCTTTTACAACTAACCTATACATTAACGTGCTGTCAATTTAATATGAGCAAAGTCGATAGTTTCATGTTTTACTCATTTAACTTGAGCATGTTTTATATATATATATATACATGGTTGTCAAAATCGAACGATTCACGATTTGAATCGTCCGATTCTATTCGATTCAGACTCAACTCGATTCAAATCGGTGAATAAATCGAAAAATTAAAAAAATCGTAACCAAATCGTTTAAATCGTTGGTAAATCGCCCAAATCGTGCGATTTGTACGAGTTGGCCGATTTGCTCAGATTTGCTTTATCTTATTAATATATTATATATTATTAAATTAGGAAGTGATTTCTAGAAGACCCACTTTCCAAAAAAAATTGTCTTTTGCCATTCTCCTTGATTCTCCCTTCTCTCAGCAAATTCAATAAAGAAAAATCAATCCCACTCCCACCGTCTGCCGTAAAAAATTATCCCTTCTTCTTGTTTTGATCTTCAACCAAGTTACACTGGTAATTAATAATTTTACACTTTGCACATTATTCTAGATATATGTATTTAATTTTTTTATATTATCATTATTGTACAGATTTCTTATGGTGAAATCAAAGAGGAAGAAAAGCAAGAGCAGTGATGATCCAGGATGGAAACATTGCCAAAAAATTGATGAAGGAAATATGCGAGTAAGATGTGTACACTGTCAAGTTATCTATTGGGGAGGTGTTTATCGCATAAAACATCATTTAGCAGGAACTAGAAAAGATGTTGAACCATGTACAAAATGTTCTGAAGAAATTCGAAATTATTTTTTAAATTATCTGGAAAATCAAAAAATGAAAGGAGATTATGGGGATGATGGAAATTTTGTTGAAGATGATGTTGGTCAAATTCCTGGAGAAAGAAAAAAACGAACAATAAAGGTTTTCAAAAAATCTGAAAAAGAGACAGGCTCTTCTAAAACTACTTTGAATACGTTATGGAAGACGAAGGACAGAGATTCCGTGTGTAGTGATATATGTAGATGTCTTTATGCAAATGCTCTCCCCTTTAATTTGGTGAAAGATCCATTTTTTAAATCTATGTTGCAGTCAGTTGCAGAATATGGAAAGGGGTTAATACCTCCTTCCTATCATGAGGCAAGGGTAACTTTTTTGGAAAATGAAGTTAAGTCAATCCAAGAAATTATCGAAAGATACAAAGATGAGTGGAAAACGACAGGGTGTACTCTTATGTTAGATGGATGGACAGATAATAGGAATCGCTCTATCACGAATTTCTTAGTTAATAGTCCAAAGGGAACTGTGTTTCTAACAAGCATCGACACTTCTGATATTTTTAAGAATGCTACTGAATTGTTCAAACTTCTTGACAAGTTTGTTAGACAAATTGGGCCGGAAATTATTGTTCAAGTTGTTACCGACAGTGCGGCAGCTTATGTAAAAGCTGGAGAGATGTTGATGGAATCTAGAAAAAATATTTTTTGGAATCCTTGTGCTGCACATTGTATGGATCTCATTCTAAAGGATATTGGAGATATGCCGATACATAGAGACACCATGGCCAAGGCAAGAAAAATTACAGTGTACATCTACAGGTAATTCGTTTTATTTGGTTCTACTTTATACTTAATGTGTAATTTATATTAGGGATTATTTGTCAAAAGCCCCCCATTACACAAGGCTAATTACAATAGATCCAATTTTTTTAGAACTATTTGAGATAAATCCATTTCAGCATTAAATAATAAAAAATAATAAATTATCACTATTTTACCCCTAACCTAAAGGTAACGTCTATTTTATGATTGGAAATAAAAAAAATTAAAAAAGATTTGTAATATCTTTTCCTATTATATTGCAATTAATTACGAACCCTGCAATCATTCGTCAAGAAATCCTCATCGCAGCAGCGGAAATATCTCCGCAGCCGATCCTCCTCAACATATCCGTCCGCCGCTCCTCCTCCCCACCGCTGCCGGCCGCCACATCCGCGGCGAATTTCATCGTGCCTAATCATTGGGATGCCGACACCGTACTCTTTGTTGCTTACGGTAATTATTATTAATTACTCAATTTAATTAAACTAATTATATTGATAATATAATTATATGTATTTGGATCATGTGGTGCAGGAACGGTAATTATATAATTATTAATTACTCAATATATATAATTATATATATTGATAATATAATTATATGTATTTGCAAGTAATGGCAGAATTCGCATCTATCTTATGTTTGGTCTAGTAATTTTGATTTGCTTGAATTTAAATACTCTTTTAATTGAAAATTTTCAGACTTTTGTTACGACACGCTTTTGCTAGCTTCTCGAGTTTAATTATCCGGTGATTGATCGTCATTATTGTTGTTATTGTTTTGAATTCTCATTCAGGAAAATTGATATTGTTATAAGCCAGAAAATGGAGATCGGTAAAGCGATAAGAGAAAGTGATGATATAAGGTTGAATTTTTGTTCTTTTAAATTTGGTAATGTTTTTGTTCTTGATGATATTTTTTTGACGAAATTGCTGATGGGCGGAAGAAGATGATGATTTTTTCAAATAGTGGTTTACGTTTCAAATAACGAGAAGAAGATGATTACACAGACTATGCTCTAGGGTTCATTCGAGAGAAGATGGTGTCCTTTATAGTGGTTTTATAGCTTCTTTTTCGCAGAATTTTTGATGTTTTCTTGTTAGAATTCATAGTGATTTTCGATGTTTATATAGTTGTGTATATAATGTGGTTTTCATGTTTATATAATTGTTTTATATCAAGTGGTTTTCATGTTTATATAGTTGTTTATACGGAGTAGTTTTCATAACGTCAGGCTTTGTTTTTGATAAATTTATAGTGGTTTTCAACAATTTTATAGTGGTTTTCAATAATTTTTGTACAACTTTTTATTTAACTGTATATACAGAGTGGTTTTTAAGTTGACATAGTTATTATAAAGAGTGGTTTTCAAGTTTACATAGTTGTTATACAGAGTGGTTTTCATGTTTATAGAGTGGTTTTCATGTTTATATAGAGTAGTTTTTATTTAAAAAAACTAAAAAGAAAATAAAAAAACCGATTTTTAAAAA
This sequence comes from Erythranthe guttata, assembly GCF_000504015.1. The sequence continues at coordinate 425,115 of NW_012194788.1, read as the reverse complement.
ACTTTGAAATAAAAAAAAAATATGAAAAAACGAAAAATAAAAATAAAACCATTTTTTAAATTAAAATAAAAAACATGAAAAATATAAATAAGAAAAAAAATAATTTAAACTAAACAACCGAAAAAAAAATAATAATATAATTACAAAATTTTATTTTAAATGGAAATAAAGAAAACCATTAAACAAAATAAAAAGGAAAAGGGAAAAAAAAAACTGAATTAACGTGATGAGGGGAATAATTTTAGGAGAAGATTTGGGTGTAGATTATGGGTGTAATTTTTTTTAAATTAAATTATTATACTAATTAATAGTTAGTGGGGGCATATATGGTTTTTCAGACCCATTGGATTTATCTCAAATATCATTTATAAAAAAAGGATTTATCAAGAATTAAATTCCCAATGAAGGGTGTTTGGCATATTGCCCCTTTATATTATTACTTTATATCCCTTTAAGTTTTACCATGTTTATTTTCAGACATGCTTGGGTTTTGAACTTAATGAGAAAATTCACGCGGCACAGGGAGTTAACAAGACCTGCTGTTACAAGATTTGCAACATCGTATTTAACTTTGAGACGTTTGCATGAGTCAAAGATGGCACTTACGGCAATGTTTGGATCTGAAATATGGCAAAAAAGTTCATATGCGAAGAAAGCGGATGGACAAGGTATTGGTGAGATAATTTTAGCTGACAAGAAGTTCTGGTCGGCCATTCAATATTGCTTGATGTGCACACTCCCATTAGTAAAGGTGTTAAGACTTGTAGATGGGGATTCTAAGCCTGCCATGGGATATATTTATGAAGCAATGGGTTATGCAAAAGAACAAATAAAGAAAAATTTTAAAGATGTTAAAAAAAGGTATGAGCCGATTTGGGAAATCATTGATCTGAGATGGGATTTACAATTACATAGACCCCTTCATGCGGCTGCTTACTATCTTAATCCGAGGTGATAATGATTCTTACTTACTCATTATTATTATTTTATTTATTTATTTTTACAATTATTTGATACTAGCTGTTTGTTTGCCTAGTTTTGTGATTATAAAGTTTGAATTACAATATGTGTAGCTTTCATTATTCTCCCGATTTCAAAGCGGATTATGGAATAAAGAATGGACTTTATAAGACCATCGAGCGGATGTGTCCCACTCCAGAATTACGAGAACAAATAGACAGACAACTAGAGACTTTCCATAGAGCAGAACTGATGTTTGGAATGTCCATGGCTGTTCAAATGAGGAACAAAAAACAACCATGTAAATGTTTAAGCATGAAAATATTTTTAATTTTAAATGTAGTCTTTCTGAACTGATTGATATTTGGTTGCAATTGATAGCTTTATGGTGGGAATCTTATGGAGCTGCATGCCCAGAACTTCAGAAACTTGCCATTCGTATTCTTAGCCAAACATGTAGTGCCACGGGATGCGAGAGAAATTGGAGCGTATTTGACCAGGTATGAGATAAACTTTATTTCCGGGTCTTAGAATGAATATATTATTGAATGCCAAATCAAAATTATAAGTTCTTTGACAGGTACATACTAAAAGGAGAAACCGATTGGAGCAAAAAAGACTTAATGCACTTGTTTTCACGAAGTACAATCTAAGGCTTGAAGCGCGACATCAAAAGAGGGTTAAAGATGGTGAGTTCTATGATCCTATTTCTCTATCTGATATGGAATCTGATGATGAATGGATAACGGAAAGAGAAGATCCAACTCTACCGGAGAATACAGATTGGTTAGATATTAACGAGTGTTTTCAATTGGAAAATGGTGAATCAAGCAAAAGAAAGAAAAGAGGTAATTTATTATCATGCATTATATCATTGGTATATGGTCATACAATTTATTATTTGAGTTGTCTAAATACATGACATGTATTTTTCATAGGACCTAGAGATATTAATAAGAAAGGGAAAGAAAAAGACATTGAAGAAGAGGAACAAGAAGAAGAAGTAGCTCTAGAACAACTGAATGAAGTACATGTCAGTGAAGAAAATGTTGAAAGTGAAGAGCTGTTGGATTTAAATGATGATACTACTTTCTATTTCAGTGATTAAAGACATTAGCAATAGTGCAATATTATTTTTGTATTATATTTTTTTGTGGTTTTGTGTGTTGAAAAAGTGATTAATGACATTAGCAATACTATTTTTGTATTACACTTTTTTGTGGTTTTGTTGTGTTGAAAAGTCCATGTTTAAAGAAGCATATGACATGAATTTTTATTATATGCAACATGATTTCTGTTGAAAAATAGTATGTTATGTATATATTAATATTTATATTAATTTTTTTTAAATCTTACGATTTACGATTCGATTCGATTTACGATTTACATTTTTAATAAAACGATTTTCGATTCGATTTACGATTTAACAACCATGTATATATATATGTATATATATATATATATATATATATATATATATATATATATATATATACATATATATATACATATATATATATATATATATATATATATATATATATATATATATATATATATATAAGGATTAAAAAATAGAATTGATTGTCAAAAAATAGTATTCCAAGTTCAAATTTGACAAAAATCTTCACATGTTCAAACTAAAATAAAGTTGGAATTTGAGGAAAAAATTCGAATTGATATGAATTTGAATAATTAAAAAGGCTTAATGAAATTGATAAATATTAAATAAAATGGAACTCAATTTTTATGATCATTCACGTAAAAAAATAATGAATTTTGAGTGACTTGGATAAAATCATTTTAGAAAGAAGTTGAAAAGAATATAAGTAGAGCGATATTTTATTTATTTATTTATTTGTAGGATTTAGTAAATCACTACGGTTCACTACAATTTACAACCTTATTCCTCATAAATAAGTTCATACATTACTACTCCTACTACTATCATTTAATACATTTTGTCTTTTCTTGTTTATGGGTTTTTCAAAACACGGCAAACTAAGGAGAGGTAATATTGAAGGGGAAACAATATATTTAATTATTATGCTATTTTCAGAGGGATCGGACCAGCTGTAAACCGGTAATATATTATCTGAATTTTTATCGACCACTGCATGTCTACAAACAACTAGATATTATTTTCGCTTGACATGTTCGGTACAAATGAATGATAACATGTTACTTTGGATGCAGTTTTCTTTGTTTATGTGCATCTCAAATACATATTCTTTATGCTAATTTTTTTAGGAAGGGTTGAAAAGATACCGAAAGAGGAAGCAATTTGTAGATTTTGCTTCAACGTATACACAGACAACATGTTCGAAACCAAATGCAAATGAAAATATGCTATGATTCATCAATCGTGTGCAACCTAATGGTTACAGAAGAAATGCAACAACAAATGTGATGTGTGTGAACAAGTTATCGAAAATATACCTATAATTGTGTCACACGGTGTTAAAGATAATCAGGTAGGATAGGAAAGTATATATATCTGTGTATTATTTACTTACCATTTAGATTGAAGTCAGAGCTGATTATTAGGCTTTGACGTAGGAGCTAATTTATTTTGATCGTGTATAAAGCTGTAAGATCTTCTCTTTGAAATACAATACACATGTTTTATTCCAAATATTCTCTTATTATGGTACCAGAACAACGATTCGGGAAAATTGAAAATCTCTACTCACCTCACCATTAATCATGAGTACAGACGAGATCAAATCAATCAAGCCAACTCAATTGAGCATGGCATCCGAGTTTGACAACCCCAACCACCCACTCTATCTTCACCATTCAGATCAACCTGGATTGATTCTTGTATCTAAAATCCTTACCGAAGAAAATTATAGCACATGGAATCACTCCATGACTATGGCCTTAACAGTTAAAAATAAGTACGGCTTCGTTAATGGGTCAATTGTCCGACCAAATAAAAATTCAAGTGACGAATTGCAGCAATGGATTCGTTGCGACAATCTTGTCAAAACATGGATATTGAGTTCACTATCCAAAGAGATTGCAGCCAGTGTGTTCTACTGTGAGGGAGCAAAGGAAATTTGGGATGAATTACGAGAACGTTTTTCCCAGGTAAACAGTGTCCAACTTTTTCATATTGAGAACGAGATACACGATTGTGTTCAAGGAGATTTGTCCGTAAGCTCTTACTTTACAAAACTCAAAGGTTTGTGGGACGAAAGAGATGTTCTCTTTCCTACAACGCTCTGTCATTGTGGAACCATGAAAGACGAGAAATCCTATCGAGAAACACAAAAAACCATCAAGTTTCTCATGGGATTAACTGAATCTTTTCAAGCAATACGTGGGCAGATATTGACGAGGGACCCTTTTCCAAAGGCCAGTAAGGCTTACTCTCTTGTACTTGGGCATGAGCGACAACGAGATGTATCTTCTCACCTATTTATGTATTATACAGGACCTACGCTCGGGGAGGATGACTGGGACAGGAACTGAACGGGGTGGATTTTACTACATCGATAATCCCGAGAAATCTTCATGTAACTCAATCCGTACCTCTTCTTCTATTCTCTGGCATCAACGCCTTGGGCATCCTTCAAATAAGGTGTTCGGTTTGTTTTCTGTTTTAGATAAGGACAAATTTGTCTTTCACACAATTGTTTAGTTTGCCCGTTAGCAAAACAAACGAGATTACCTTTTTCTTTGAGTAATATTTCTAGTAAAAAACATTTTGAAAAATTACATGTTGATATTTGGGGTGGTTATCATGTTGCATCCATTTCTGGGGCTCGATATTTCCTTACCATAGTTGATGATTTTACTAGGTGCACATGGGTGTATTTGATGCGTCACAAGTCTGAATCTCAAACCCACTTGATCAATTTTATCAATATGGTTGAAACTCAATTTTCTTGCAAGGTTAAAGTTGTGCGTAGTGATAATGGTCATGAGTTCACAGTCAAAGACTATTACTTATCTAAAGGAATTATTCATCACACTAGTTGTGTTGACACTCCGCAACAAAATGGTGTTGTTGAGCGTAAACATAGACACTTGATAAATATGGCACGAACCCTACTTTTCCAGGCCCATCTTCCTAAATGTTTTTGGGGAGATGCAGTTTTAACCTCTGCCTATCTTATAAATCCCACACCCACACCCATTTTGCAAGGAAAGACACCTTATGAGCAACTTTTCAATTCAACACCAAATTATTCTCATTTAAAAGTATTTGGATGCTTATGTTTTGCTTCAACTCATTCCCAAAAACCATCCAAATTTGACCAACGTGCCACTAAATGAATATTTCTTGGTTATCCTTACGAAAAAAATGGGTATCGTGTTTATGATCTTGAGAATCGTAAAGTTTTTGTGTCTCGTGATGTTACATTCTTTGAGCAAGAATTTTCTTTCAAAAATACTTCCGCTGTCATCGAAGCTCCCACACTATTCACTCAAAATGAATCAACCTTTTACGATAATCCTATCACGACACAAAATTCTACCGATACACATATTCCACAAGAGTGATAAAAAAGAGAATGTTCTCGATGAATCTCACCACAATGTTCAAACCAGCACAAAAACTAGCCCTATGCGTCGTCGCTCTACAAGACAAACCAAACCACCTTCCTTTCTCGAGGGTTATCATGTAGAAGCATCCCTTCCGTCTCGATCTGGTCCTTCATCCGCCTCGAGCGTGGTCACCACTTCAGGTATGCCATACATACTCTCTCAAGTTCTCTCATATGATCGTTTGTCCAGTTCCCATAAAATTTTCACCACTTCTTTAAGCATTACAAAAGAACCAACAAGTTTTCGACAGGCCATGCAAGATCCTTTATGGCGAATTGCCATGCGTAATGAAATTGACGCTCTGCAAGCCAACAAAACATGGACGCTTATGCCTCTGCCTCTTGGAAAGAAACCCATAGGGTGTAGATGGGTGTACAAGGTAAAGCTCAAATCTAATGGTTCCATTGAGCGTTACAAGGCTCGTTTGATTGCTAAAGGATATAGCCAGATTGAGGGAATTGATTATGGCGAGACTTTCGCTCCAGTTGCAAAATTAGTCACTGTTCGTGTTCTACTTAGTATTGTTGCAATCTAAGGATGGTATATGCACCAACTTGACGTCAATAATGCCTTTTTGCATGGCAATCTCGATGAAGAGGTCTACATGTCACTACCTCCTGGATTAGGACGAAAGGGAGAGACTCGAGTATGTAAGATTAATAAGTCATTATATGTCTTAAAACAAGCTTCTCGACAATGGTTCTTGAAGTTGTCTTCAGCTCTTAAAAGTGCTGGTTTCCAACAATCAAAGGCGGACTATTCACTTTTCGTCCGATCTCACAAAGGTAGTTTCACAGCAATTCTTGTATATGTTGACGATGTGATTTTGGCAGGTAATGATATGCAGCATATTCAAAATTCAAAGGAGTTTCTATCCAAACAATTCAAGCTCAAGGATCTTGGTGAACTCAAATATTTCTTGGGAATAGAAGTGTCAAGATCTTCAAGCGGCATTTGTCTCTCTCAAAGAAAATATGCATTGGAGATATTAGAAGATGTTGGATTTCTTGGAGCTAAACCATCAATGTTTCCCATGGAACAAAATTTGGCTCTCACACGATCCGATGGAGATCTTCTAAATGATCCTTCATTATATAGACGTCTTGTGGGAAGATTGATCTATTTGACCATCACTAGACCAGATTTGGTCTATGCAGTTCATGTTTTAAGTCAGTTTATGGACAAACCTCGTGTGCCACATCTTGAAGCAGCACACAGAGTACTTAGGTACATTAAGCAAACACCAGGTCAAGGCATTTTACTTGCCTCTACCGGCAAACTTCAATTAAAGGCTTTTTGTGATGCGGATTGGGCGCGTTATAGAGACACGAGACGATCTGTGACGGGATATTGTATATTTCTTGGAGAATCACCCATTTCTTGGAGAACGAAGAAGCAAACTACAGTGGCCCGATCAACAGCTGAGGCGGAGTACCGTTCAATGGCTACTACTTGCTGCAAAGTTACCTGGTTAAAGAATTTATTGAAAGACTTGGGAATCCAACCTCCTGAACCATTTATGTTATTTTGTGATAATAAGGCTGCTCTGCACATTGCGTCGAATCCAGTTTTTCATGAACGAACGAAGCATATCGAAATTGATTGTCACTTGATTCGTGATAAAATTCAAGAAGGTTTGATCAAGACGGCATATGTGAGAACCAACCATCAAATTGCAGATTTGTTCACTAAGGCATTGAGTACTTTGCAGTTTCATACGTTGCTCAGCAAGTTGGGCGTTATTAACATACACTCCAACTTGAGGGGGAGTGTTAAAGGAAATCAGGTAGGATAGGAAAGTATATATTATGTGTATTATTTACTTACCATTTAGATTGAAGTCAGAGCTGATTATTAGGCTTTGACATAGGAGCTAATTTATTTTGATCGTGTATAAAGCTGTGAGCTCTTCTCTTTAAAATACAATACACATGTTTTATTACAAATATTCTCTTATTACACGGTGATTCATCTTCAACTCCAACTACTATCAACAAACAACTCAAGAGAGGTTCTACTCCTAAGAGGTACGTAGAATATATATATATATATATATATATATATATATATATATATATATATGTATTATATATATATATATATATATATATGTATTCATTACATGTCTTATAAGTTTTTGAAATAATTTTAAGACTGTCTGATCTTCAGACATAATCAAAATTTGAACAACTAATTATTATTAAAAAAATTAGTTAAATAAAATAGTTGAGACCGAATTAAGATTTGGAGGTTTTACAATTTCCTGGATTAGCTTGATTGGTTGTATGTCTAATAAGTTATCATTCCACAGGTTTTGGAGTTGTTTTAGCCTATAAATTTCATGCGACGACATCGACTTTCAAGTTCATATGTTACCTCCAACTGGTTATTGCGACTTTTGATTTTACTTAGCAAGCTGTCGGGTTGTTTTTCGTTTCTTTCTCGTAAACCTATACGTTTCTCAATTTTCTTTTTCTCCCTGATTTTGTTTAATCGTTTCCTTGTTGAATTATTAATTTTATTTTTCTTCAACTAATATTTTACACGTGCGATGCACATAGATATTCATCATGAAAGTAAATATTTGATCAAAAATTGATGTGCAATACAAAGTAGTAGAAAAGTATACAAATAATGACACTGTTTGGTGTAAGTAATTAATGAAGCCACAATAAGTGAAAAAGGAAAATATCGACGAATGAGATTTCGTATACAAAAAGCGAGTACATCCTTGGTTGCAATGTGTACAAACATATATGGCTAGTTAATTAAAACTCTTCATTTAAGGCGAATTAATTATTAATTGTGTTTGATAACTACCTTAACTACATGTACCGAATCCAATACATTGCAAGGAACGTGTATATTTTGAACAATTGTCATACAAAATAAGTTGCACATTACCAAAATAATGTCAAAATAAATGTTTAATGAAATAAAATTATATTGCAATAAATTACTTTGATAAAAAACTTTAATGGAGTCCACGGTAATTAGTTCAGTGCAAATCAACCTACAAATGAAGATAAACAAGCATACAGATATAAAAATTAACATTGTTATTTACTATTAGTTTTCTATAATCACCTTCGTATTCACTATATTCACTGAAATACTTCATGTTACACAACATTGCAAGTAAAATTAATCAATTGATTCTAACTTTATGAATATTTTTATGCCCCTCTACTCTTAAATCTCGACTTTGTAACGTATAATTGTTAATGCCACCTGTAATACTAATATTATTCCTATTGCTATTGCTATTATGATCGTTGTTGTTGACGCTGTTGTTGCTGTCAATGTTGCCGTTGCTGTTGGGAATCGAACACGTGTACGCAGCGGAAAAACAAAAAATTTATGCGATTTAAACAACTTTAAAACACATAAACACATGCCCGATAATTGAAAACAATTAATTGCGTACCTTTGCGCTTCCAGTGAAATTAAAAACAACTTACATTGCGTACCTTTGCGCTTCCAGCGAAATTAAAACAACATACATGCTTAATTAGTTAATCGAAATTAAATCAATTAGCATGCTCGCGTTTAAATCAAATAATCATGCTCGCAATAATAAAACCAATTTCATGTAGTCACATAAAATCATACAAGTTTCTTATTAAAACGAACATGCATATATTAATTTAAACGTAACCGAATCGAATGACAATATATTCGAAACATTACCTCTTGAAGCGTGAGGTAGGCGCACTAAGCAAAGCTAGATTGCCACAGAAACCAATCCGTGCAATCCGGGGCAGCAACGGCAATGCAGCGACGGCGATTATCCGAGCTACGGCGGCGCATGTGATTCACGCGCAGAGAAGATGGCTAGCTGCTCTTCCCACTCCTATTGATCCAACCTGTTTGCTGATCTGAAATTACAGTCTTGCTCCGACTTCAATATCTCCATGCATATTTACTGGATGAACATTTCCTTCTGGGAGATTGTAGATTTATGAGTCTTGAAGCCGCTGTCAAAATTTCACGTTCATCCGATCATCGGTTGATTTATGGAAAATTTTCTCGCTGGACAGCGCAGAAACTCCGAGGGCAGTTTTTCAGAATTGCCTTCTCGCATCTTCGATTCTTCGATCTTCCTCCTCTTGGATTTTACCTCGTATACTTCGATCTACTAAATACGTGGCACTAGAAACGTAATAGTTAGAAAAACGGAAGAACAGAAAGAAGGAAAGAAATACCAAAAGGATCGGCCAACGGATGGCCGATTCCGGCGAGATGGTGGCGACGGCGGCGGTGGTGGCCGTGGGTTGAGATTGGCCGAGAGAGGTGAGAGCAGCTAGGGTTAGTTCGTGTATTCTCATGTGTGTAAGACCTATAAATCAAGTATTTATAGTGTCTTGCATAAAACCCTAACGGGCTTAAGTTGGACAGGGCCCAACAACTTAAGTTCGTTAGTTCTTTCACTTGCTCGTCTCTCTCAATTCAATGAACGGAAAATTGTAACGATTACATTTTCGGAATCATTATAATGTCCTCGTCATTACGAGTGCCAACTCTCGATTTCCAACTTTCCAAAAGTGGAAACCCTAATTCAGTGCACTTTCTAAATTTGGAAACTTCCCGATTTAGAAAGTCCACTAATACGTTTGCCTATTCTTTTCCTTTTCTTATTCTCATTCATAATTCCAAATTACGAATGTTGGACCCAATCATATTGACTTCCAATCATGCAAAGATAAACTATTTTATCTCTGACCGTTTATTCAAAGATCTCATGTGCACGAGCAGTGTGACCCTCGATGGTTCAGGTGTAAGCTAGCCGTGGGCCCACAACCCTTTGTGGTCAAAACTCGTCCCCTTAGAGTTACTATTAAGATGAAACTCGTTTCACCTTAATCACCCAACGAATCAAGATTGGCGTCTAGCAACTACGCGTCATGATTCCCTATATACAAATGAAGTGCCTGCAAGAACCTTCTGATATAGTTAACGTACAGTACGGTCCCTTCGATTCATATGTCCCGATTGAACTAGAGGCATTGGTTCGTCGAGACCTCTTTATATGTTCAATGGCGGTGCGATCGTTCTAAGTGTTGTAATCGTCACGTGCATGACTTAGAGAATCTAATTCTCTAATCATCACTTAGTCAGCTCTGGCCAGAGACTTAGAATGATTACAAACTTTCAGAACACACAGGACATCCAAGACTACTCTAGCGATCGAATCCCCGACTACAATGCACAAACCTCCCACTAGATTTCGGACTGCACGAACACTGGCCCTTGGGATGGTCCTCGGTGGAACTCAGGGACAGGTCACGATACAGCTGGTCCTCTAGTGAAGTCACGGTGATGTCTAGGTCATAAGGACTAATGGTGTACACCTATACCATAGATATCTTTACTCGATTATTGGGAACCACTTAGAGATTTCTAGGGTGAGGGAGTTCAGTGAACTCGTTAACTTACGAGCACCCACTTATGCATGCCGGTATCAAAATACCGTTTACTGATGACATGCAGTACACATACACTAAGTGCTAGTCTCTTAATGGGAAAGGCCGATATCCTCATTGGTGGTGTAACCCTTCGACTAGGAACACGTTTAACAGTTATAATACTTAAGTAAATATCTCACGATCCTAACGATCAATTACTAGTACCTGTAATAACTGTAAGGACTATATCTATGCTTGTGACAAAGGGGCAAAGATATAGAATGCCAAGGTGTTTTATCATTAATACGAATAAAGGTTCGTTTATTACCATAATAAATACGAAAGACCACAGCCACATGTTGGCTTGTTGGTCACCTACTCTAAAAATCTCCCACTTGACCTAAAGCCAACTACCCATGAATCGTAATCCCATCGACTCTCGATGTTTCTCATGGACCGATCTCGGTAAAGGCTTCGTGAAGGGGTCTGCAACGTTCTCTTCCGAGGTGACTCGTCCTACTTTAACTTGACCTCTATCAATGATCTCTCGGATCACATGATACTTTCTCAGAATATGCTTCGACTTCTGATGAGATCGCGGCTCCTTAGCTTGCGCCAAGGCTCCGGTGTTATCACAGTACAACGGTACTGGATCACTAGCATTTAGGAAAGACACCCAACTCTTGGATGAAATTCCTTATCCAAGTCCCATATTTTTCAGCTTCGGACGCTGCAATGTATTCCGCTTCGGTAGTGGAATCGGCCGTCGTGCTTTTCTTGGAACTCTTCCAACACACGGCACCACCATTAAGCGTGAATATAAATCCCGAATTCGACTTTGAGTCGTCCACATCCGATTGAAAACTAGAGTCGGTGAAGCCCTCTAATTTCAACTCAGTACCCCCATAGACCAAAAATATATCCTTAGTCCTTCGTAAGTACTTGAGGGTATCTTTCACGGCTTTCCAATGAGCCGAGCCGGGGTTAGACTGATATCTGCTTGTGACACTCACAACATACGCAATATCGGGTCTCGTACATAGCATGCCATACATTATGCTTCCTATGGCAGAAGCATAAGGCGTCCTTTTCATCTCCTCGATTTCATTAGGTGTTTGAGGACACACATATTTCGAGAGACGAACCCCATGGGACATTGGTAAGAATCCCTTCTTAGATTCTTCCATGCTAAATCGTTTCATAACGGTGTCTATGTACAGGCTTTAGGATAAGCCAAGCATCTTGCTCTATCTCTATAGATGCGTATTTATAATACATAAGATGCTTCTCCCAAATCCTTCATTGAGAAACGTGTGCACAACCATGCTTTCATTTGTTGCAACATTCCTACGTCATTCCCAATGAGTAGAATGTCATCGACGTAAAGCACTAAAAATATCACTGCCCTCCCACTAACCTTCTTGTATACACAAGGTTCCTCCGGATTCTTCTCAAAATCAAACTCTTTGATACTTGAATCGAACCTAATGTTCCAATTTCGGGATGCTTGTTTCAATCCATAAATGGATCGCTGGAGCTTGCAAACCTTTTGCTCACTTCCAGAAGATATGAAGCCTTCCGGCTGCGCCATGTAAATTTCTTCCTCAATATCTCCATTAAGGAAGGCGGTCTTCACATCCATTTGCCATATCTCGTAGTCGTACCACGCAACTATGGCAAGCAAAATCCTAATGGACTTCAGCATCGCGACTGGCGAAAAAGTTTCCTCATAGTCAACACCTTGCCTTTGAGAGTATCCTTTCGCTACGAATCTAGCTTTATAGGTCGATACCTTTCCATCCACTCCAATTTTCTTCTTATAGATCCACTTGCAGCCTATAGGAACAATTCCCTTAGGTGGATCTATCAAGGTCCACATATTGTTGGAGTACATGGAGTCCATTTCGGATTTCATGGCAGTTAGCCAATGTCCCATATCCGCATCCGATACGGCCTCATTGTATGTTCTTGGATCTTGTCCAAGATCAACATGATCTTCATCATTTTCGAGGAAGAATAACCTATCTGGCATTTTCCGAACTCTTTCGGATCTACGTACCGTAGGTTCAGGAGGTATATTAGTGGTTTGTTGTATTGGTTCGATTACTTGTTCTTGTGCTTGAACTTCACTTTGTGGTTCTTGAACTACTTCAAGTTCTATCATGCTGCCTTTTCTATCGGATAGAAACTCCCTTTCCAAAAAGGTGGCATTTCTCGAAGCAAACGTGTTTGCTTCCTTGACATAATAGAATTCGTATCCCATTGAGTCTTCGGGATATCCCACAAAATAGCATAGGTCGGATTGACTATCCAACTTGTCTCCCATTAATCGCTTCACATAAGCGGGACAACCCCATATCGTAATATGTTTGTAGTTGGGTTTACGGGAATGCCAAAGTTCATAAGGTGTGGATTTAACTGCTTTGGTGTTAACTCTATTCAGCAAATACGCGGCAGTGCGAAGTGCATGACTCCACAAGTATGCTGGTAAGTTCGTGAACCCCATCATTGATCGAACCATATCTAATAAGATTCTATTCCGACGTTCGGAAACTCCATTATGTTGAGGAGTTCCAGGTGGAGTCCATTGAGATTGTATTCCATTCTCTTTTAGATAGTCAAGGAACTCGATGCTCAAGTATTCTCCACCACGATCGGATCGCAGCTTCTCAATACGTCATCCGAGTTGCTTCTCTACTTCGTGTCTAAAATCTTTGAACTTTTCAAATGTTTCGGACTTGTACTTCATCAAGTACACATACCCATACCTAGAATAATTGTCGGTAAAGGTAGCGAAGTAGTTGTATCCACCATTCGCACTAACACTTAGTGGACCACATACGTCTGTATGGATCAAATCCAAAAGACCCTCGGCTCGTTCCATTTTCTCTTTGTAGGGTGACTTGGTCATTTTCCCTTTAAGGCAAGGTTCACAAGTTTGTAGTGATTTCACGTCCTCCAAAGAGAACAATCCTTCACTAACAAAATCGTTCATCCTTCTTAAAGAGACATCACCTAATCTAGCGTGCCAAAGTTGTGCGGGGTTTTGATCTATCTCCTTACGTTTTGCTGATTTTTGCCTTAGGGGCCCCCACTACTTTCACCCACTTCGAACTTGCTGTTTGGGAAGGGAACTCTTTCCTTTCTCTTCTTTTCGGAAGAACTCTTCTTTCCAGAAGTAGAAGCAACGAGAACATACTTCTCTTTCTTAATGGTGGACTCGAAACTGACCAACATGTCCATTAACTCATCCAAGGGAGGATCTAGTTTGTTCATGTTGAAGTTCACTATGAACGATTCATAGGAACTAGGAAGAGACAACAGGATCAAATCCAACGAGAGCTCGGCCGGGAGGGTGACATCGAGATTCACTAGCTTTTCAAGGAGAGTGATCATTTTGAGACAGTGCTCGTGGACCGAAGTCCCTTCGCGCAGTCTCGCCGTGATCAACTCCTTTGTAGCAGCGTACCTCGATGCCCTAATATTCTCACTATACATGCTATCGAGATGATCCTTTATATCGAAAGCATTCATGTGAGACTCATATTTCATCGCAAGCGCGGGCTCCATGGAGGCTATCATATAGCACCTAGCATGAGTGTCATCCTTCTTTCAAGCTTCATAAGTTTCTTTTTTAGCATCAGTCGCTGTGGCAGGTATAGTGGCGGGAAGTCTCTCGTTCATAACATAGAGATGCCCCTCAACGGTTAGCACAAGCTTAAGACTACGCAACCAATCTAGGTAATTAGGGCCATTGAGTTTATTGTCGAGGATTGACATTATGGGATTCTTAGACATGATTATCTGAGAGGTATAGAGAAGAGGATTATTAGAGATTCGCGTTAAATGATTGTTACAATTAAATGTATGGACTTATGTTATTTAATTGTTCTCCCACTAATTTTATCGAGTTCCACTTCCCTCTAGTAGACAAACGAGAAAACTGATTTTTCTTAATGGGCTTTAGGTCCAATAGACAAATATAATCCGTAGTTAATCTAGCCCGATTATATTTGCCCAAAGGTAGATCACAATCAATCATATCCACAATATGACCCTAAATTAATTTTCCTCACACTTGATAATGACCTAAGTTAATCTCGCGAATATCAAAATCGTCGTGTGTCAAGTCTGACCTACCAATCAAAGATGCTCATAGAACTTGATAATGCCAAACTAATGCAGTCCCTAGTTAATCTAGCCGACCACGTTAATCCAACATAACCCTTTTCTAGGGCTACCTTCATCGCTATGTCAATTGAATTACAACTTACTCCACCATAGCACTCCCCACTAACATGGCTTACTGCACTACAGTAAAGGGCTACACATAATCCAACCGTTGGCAGAAGGAAAGAAATAACTCAACAGATTGGGTTTTTCTTTATAGCTTGAAATGATTCTTAATTAGATTAAGAATGAGGAATTTTTATTAAAAGTTTTATCTCATCAGAAGGTTCGGATAGGTCTATGTGATTCATACATCTATGTTCTCTAAAGATATATGGAAACGCATATTGTCCTAAGAGGAACATACGACCTAACTATATAATTAATTACATTAATTAATTATCGGGTTTTTCAAAATAATTATAGAACCTCAACTAGCATAAACCATTGAAATAACCTTGAGGTACTACTAATTAAGTTGAACTATAATCAATATTATATATGTGTTCTATTAATTGAAATCAATTCAACAATTTAAATTAATTAATTAATCTAACACATATTTACTAAAATAGATGATTGTTGACTCAATTATCTAATTGGGATTAATTGAAAATAATTTTCCAAAAATTAAAATCAATTTGTTTTAAGTTTAATTTTAGAAATCTGAAATATTTTTTTTTTATTTTTTTTTATTTTTTTTTTCAGTGAACCGGTTCGGCCCAACCGGTCTGACCGGTTCGACCGAAGCGGTCCGGTTCTGCCCGGTCCAGTTGACCCAAATCAGTGGGCCGGGTCAGTCGGACGGAGAACCGGTCTGACCGACCCGAATCCACGTGGATTCGGTTAATTGGATCGCACACAACCATCGAACCGGCCGGTTCAACCGCTTCGATCCGAACAATTAAAAACCGATGTTTTAAAAATAAATTCAGATCCGATTTTCCAATTTTAAACAATTTTAAAGCTGGAAAATTTCTAAACAATATTTCAAAAATATTTTAAACTTACGAAAACTCCCAATTACATAATACAACAATCACTACTTTAATAAATCGAACATGCATAAAATCATAGCATATTAAAACGAACGCAATTAATTGCGCAACGAGCTCTGATACCACTGTTAGGAATCGGACACGTGTACGCAGCGGAAAAACAAAAAAAATATGCGATTTAAACAACTTTAAAACACATAAACACATGCCCGATAATTGAAAACAATTAATTGCGTACCTTTGCGCTTCCAGTGAAATAAAAAACAACATACATTGCGTACCTTTGCGCTTCCAGCGAAATTAAAACAACATACATGCTTAATTAGTTAATCGAAATTAAATCAATTAGCATGCTCGCGTTTAAATCAAATAATCATGCTCGCAATAATAAAACCAATTTCATGTAGTCACATAAAATCATACAAGTTTCTTATTAAAACGAACATGCATATATTGATTTAAACGTAACCGAATCGAATGACAATAGATTCGAAACATTACCTCTTGAAGCGTGAGGTACGCGCACTAAGCAAGCTAGATTGCCACGGAAACCAACCCGTGCAATCCGGGGCAGCAACGGCAATGCAGCGACGGCGATGATCCGAGCTACGGCGGCGCATGTGATTCACGCGCAGAGAAGATGGTTAGCTGCTCTTCCCACTCCTATTGATCCAACCTGTTTTCTGATCTGAAATTACAGCCTTGTTCCGACTTCAATATCTCCATGCTTATTTACTGGATGAACAGTTCCTTCTGGAATATTGTAGATTTATGAGTCGTGAAGCCGCTGTCAAGGTTTCACGTTCATCCGATCAACGGTTGATTTATGGCAAATTTTCTCGCTGGACAGCGCAGAAAATCCGAGACAGTTTTTCAGAATTGCCTTCTCGCATCTTCGATCTTCCTCCTCTTGGATTTCACCTCGTATACTTCGATCTACTAAATACGTGGCACTAGAAACGTAATAGTTAGAAAAACGGAAGAACATAAAGAAGGAAAGAAATACCGAAAGGATCGGCCAACGGATGGCCGATTCCGGCAAGATGGTGGCGACGGCGGCGGTTGTGGCCGTGGGTTGAGATTGGCCGAGAGAGGTGAGAGCAGCTACGGTTAGTTCGTGTATTCTCATGTGTGTAAGACCTATTAATCAAGTATTTATAGTGTCTTGCATAAAACCCTAACGGGCTTAAGTTGGACAGGGCCCAACAGCTTAAGTTCGTTAGTTCTTTTACTTGCTCGTCTCTCTCAATTCAATGATCGGAAAATTGTAACGATTACATTTTCGGAATCATTATAATGTGCTCATCATTACGAATGCCAACTCTCGATTTCCAACTTTCCAAAAGTGGAAACCCTAATTCAGTGCACTTTCTAAATTTGGAAACTTCCCGATTTAGAAAGTCCACTAATATGTTTGCCTATTCCTTTCCTTTTCTTATTCTCATTCATAATTCCAAATTACGAATGTTGGACCCAATCATATTGACTTCCAATCATGCAAAGATAAACCATTTTATCTCTGACCGTTTATTCAAAGATCTCATGTACACGAGCAGTGTGACCCTCGATGGTTCAGGTGTAAGCTAGCCGTGGGCCCACAACCCTTTGTGGTCAAAAGTCGTCCCCTTAGAGTTACGATTAAGATGAAATAAAAAGTATTTTGGCCAAAAACAAAAAAAAAAAAGATTACATTTACCCAATGGGGGAACATTTGGTAATTTAAAATGAATATTCCATGGAATCTTCAAGATTCCGCTAGTAATAACTCCTTAAGGCTGTAATTTTACAATGGAGAAATAGCCTTGGGGGTATTTGTAATTGTCAGTACCACATGATTTTATAAGTTATTTAGTCTTACTTCAAGGATATCCATAATTTACGCTACAAACTAAATGAAATGACAAATTTACCCGGGATAAATTCATGTGAGATGGGCGTGCTTTGACTTCCCAAGCATTATGGTCTTAAACAAAGGAAGTTGCTCGAAAACCTGTGGAACGACAAAAGAAGTTGTTTTAGTTGTTTACTTTTTCTTTTCTAGTTGTTTTGATTAAGACTTTGAATTACTAGGTTTCTTTCTCAAATTCGCAATGAAGGTAGGTACAATAATAATTTAGTAACTCATCTATATATTTGACTAGAATAAAAAAGTATTTTTCAAGATATTAGAATCAGATGACCTTCCATCCATTTTCAAGTTTCCCTCTAAATTGCATAGACTAAGTAATGAGCACGAAATGCTATTATACTATTATCCTAAGGCCTCACTTGGTCGGGAAGATTAGCCATGATTAACTAAATAATTGGATTTTGTTTGATGTTTGGTATACCCAATAACTATTCTGGTCGACCCGCAGATATTATGTTATTATGTCTTATCTTGCCCTTTAAGCATGTTTTTTTTATTAGACCTTCCAAGGTTCAACGATTCAATTGGGTTCATTAGATTATTTGATCTTATATTAATCTTATCTTATCTTGGCAACCGAACGAGGCCTTAAGTTATGAGAATTAAATTATACTTAATTGAAAATTTAAGTTGTCCACATTTCAATTCAGAGCTTATATAGTTAAGATGTACAATATATATTTTTTCACCTTTTAAGAGTGGAACCTCTCTTGAGCTCTTTGTTACGAGTTGAAGACAGGTGATCCAGTGATACCATTACAGGTATATTTTGAATGTCTTGTTCGCAAATATCACATTTGTTGTGGCCTTTCTTCTGTGACCACTCAGCACCACAAGATTCATGAATCATGGCGAATTCACATTTGCATTTGGTCTGAAGCATGTGCTCTTGGTATATTTTGAAGCATAATCTGCAAATTGCTTCTTCTTTCCAAATCTTTATGACATCGCAAAAATGATATCAAGTTTATTTGTAGTGGTTGGAATGTAAAGAGTATGTTTATCTCCTCTCTCCACTACCACTAATATCTTCTGTATTAATTTGCACCACTAATATCTTCAGTATTAATTTTGTTGAAAGACCATCTAACCAAAAACTTGCACCAAAAGGCGAAATCCCTTGCCCCCAGGGCCCCTATCCCTTGGCCCGACAAGGATTGATGGAGGAATATAAATCATGGTAACTCAACGGCCCGTTAAGGTAGCGGACCCGGACCTGGTGCCCACAAGGAACCAACTCATTGGAGTTGAAATTCCCACACTGCGGCTGCCAGGATTCGATCCTAGTACCTTGCACCAACTTACCACCTCCGGAACCAGTTGACCTACACCCATGCGGGCACCTAACCAAAAACTTATTCTTTTATTGAGTTGTATCATTTAATAATAGTTATATCTCCAATATTTATGATATGATGTGTGTTTATCATTTTATATTGTGCACATGATCTAACATAGTGAAATAAAGTTAATTTGGGGCTAAATAAAAATAGAGGTAATAAAGGTGGTTAAAAGAAGGATTATTTCAGCATCCTCACGTGCATAATACAAGACTTCTTCGTCCAACCTAACACCCATAATCAAACGGCTGACCGAAATTAAAAAACAAAATGCACAAGAAAAATGAGTTTTGGTGTCGGCACAAGTTGTCACATTAGGTCATAAAATTGTCACAAATAAGAATTATTGACAATATTATGTTGTCAGCTAATTTTGTATCACTAATACTCATTTGTGATAACGTATAAAATATTGTCACTTTATTAAACGATTTACTTTAGATTTTAGTTAAAGTGACAAAATGAATGTTGTCACTTAAGCAAATACAGTGACAACTTCAATGTTGTCACTAATTAAATGAACCTAGAGCGCAACATTCACATTGTCACTAGTCAAAATGAACCTAGAGTGACAACTTGATTGTTGTCACTCATTCACTACAATTAGTGACAACATATGTTATCACGTATTATGTTTTCCCTGAACATCAAACAATAAGAGAAATCCAATATGAAAAATATAGATACACGTTATGAATCAAAAATTTGTTGTTACATATTTTGTCGTCACTAATAAATATTTTTCTTATAGTGATGGTTAGTTTGAAGACTAAAATAGTGGTATAGAAAATGCCGGAACTAAAATAAATTTTGGTATAACATATAAGGACCAAAAGTTTAATCGTCCAAACAATATATAGAATCGAAATTTTTGGCTTCATTGGACCAAAACCCAAAAGATCACATGGCTCTTACCATCATCCAAGTCAATGTAGATGGTAGGAACTTTGAAGAAAATTCTCAAGCTACTTCGATAAAGAAAGCGTTAGATGTTCTCAACAATCCTTTCAAAGGTAAAATCAGGTCAAGTTTTTATATTGGTGAACTTCGAAAACCAAATAATTGATATATTCACGAAACCCCTAACAAGTTTATATCAAATCGCAATGCAATTTAGGATAATAATTCCATATAAGTAAAGATAAAGTAAATTATAAACGTAACCCAACGACTTCAAAAAGAAGAGAAAGATTTAAATTTTAGGGCACTTTACAAATAAGCCCATCAATGGGTCCTTATTCATGAAGGGGTCCAGATAAAAAACTATTTTACAAAAAAATCCACACATTTTCCAGAGGTTTGTAAAAAGCTGAAATAGCCCCTCACATTTTAATATGTTCTAATTCATCCTTTAATTTAATTTAACCTCGGTTTGACCCCAAATTTCACAAATTATTCAATTCCAAAATACAATTTTTAGTACAATTTCGCCCGTCTCCGCCGGTCTTCGGCGTTGATTTTTTTTTTTTTTTGAATTTTTGTTTCTTTAACATCATTTTGCCCCTGTTTAAACAATAATATTGCTATGGTTGACAATAATATTAACTATATTACTGTTAAATACATTAATATTAACTATACTAAAGTTTAACACAATAATATTGCTATATTAATCTCTAGCACACTAATATTAACACAACAAAAGTCATTGTTATTGTGTAAGAGAGTAATATTAATATGTTGACCGTTCAATAAAGGTAAATAATAAAAAGTCAAAAGAATTAATATTGATCTGGTTTACAGTAATATTACTGTAACAATAATAATATTACCGTCAACCACCGTAATATTATTTTGTTTACAATAATATTACAATAGTAACAGTAATATTATTACGTTACTGCGTCAACAACTCAAACAAAACAAAAACTCCAAAAAATAATAATATTGATGTGGTTGACAATAATATTATTGTGTGTACAATTATTTTACTGTCAACGATAGTAATATAATTACGTTGACTTGTTAACAAATCAAAAAAAAAAAAAGCTAAAAAAATAATAATATTGTCGCTGACTCTAATGTCAACGACAATACAGTTACATAAATGTACTCTCAACGACAATACAATTATGTTAATGTACTGTCAACGACAGTACAATTACGTTAGTGTACTGTTAGTGACAATATAATTAATGTTAATGACAGTACAATTACGGTCAACGGTTAGCAGCGGGGGTAAAATAGGGATAAAAAATCTAAGAAAAAAAATCACTAAAAAAAGTCAATGTCGGAAACTGGCGGCGGAAACAACATACAGGAAAAAAATATCGAAAAAGTCAACGGCAGAAACTTGCGTCAACAAAATATTTCAGAAAATAAAAGTTACAAAAAAAAGTCAAAATTTAATTTGTGCGGTCAAAATTGATTATATTTGGGCTACAATTAAGAACTTAGTGTAAATGATTAGGTGAATTTTGTCATACACATTAATATTTCCTTTATTTATAACATATATTAAAGAAATGGGCTTATTGGCGAAAAAGATATAACCCTTGAACCTAGAATAAATAAAGATGGTTGGCAGAGACTTATGCACAAAATCCCCTAAAACTTATTGTAAAATCAATTCTTTAAAAAGTGAATAAATGACATTACTAATTGGGTAGAAAAATTGTTTATTCCCATAGCTTCTTGAATTTTTAAGCAATGAGAGTGCAAAACGATAGATAGTGAGAGTGCAAAACGATAGGTATCTTGCCGCAGTGGAGAAGGCAGTGTAGGGCCAGATGGGGTCATGCCCACCCTCAAATTTTAATTTTTTTTACTACTACATATTGTATATGTAATTTATTGCATTTGTATTGCGCTCTTATAATTTTTAACAATTTAGATTTATATATAAGGTAATTAAGTATTTGTAATTCAAGAAAACATAGAAAAATAATAAATGAGTCTACCCAAGCCTATTCTCAATTGAAAAAAAAATATGCTCGACTATAGCTATATATTTATTTGGTCCATCCGAAGTTCGAATTAATGCAAAAAAAAGTCCTAAAAGATTATCTTTTCTTATCTTCTAGTTTTGTCAAAGCAAAAAAAGAAAAATCTTAAAAAACAATTCAAGGGCGCTTCACCTGGACTCCCAAAATTAATAATCTTAGTGTATATTGAAGGGTAAATAGCACTTAACTCCCTTGTGGTTTTGACATTTTGCACATGACCCCCTTATGGTATGAATTTAGGCACATAACCCCCTTGTGGTTTTGACAGTTTGCACGTGACCCCTTTATGGTATGAAATTAGGCACATAACCCCCTTGTGGTTTTGAAATTTTGCACATGACCCCCTTATGGTATGAAATTAGCACATAACCCCCTTGAATAGAAAACTGGAAAATACTAAATTCTCCCTATCAAGTCAAAAGTTATTGTTTTAATTTAAAAATAATTATTCTATAAAATGAAAAGCTTAATGTATTTTTTTCTAAAATCAGAAATATAATATATTATTGTGTTATTTTTAAATTAAAACAAGAATTTTTGACTTGATAGGGGTAATTTAGTCTTTTCCAATTTCCTATTTAAGGGGTTATGTGCTAATTTCATACCATAAGGGGGTTATGTGCAAAATTTCAAAACCACAAGGGGGTTATGTGCCTAATTTCATACCATAAGGGGGTCATGTGCAAAATGTCAAAACCACAAGAGAGTTATGTGCCTAAATTCATACCATAAAGGGGTCATGTGCAAAATGTCCAAACCACAAGGGGGTTAAGTGTTATTCAACCACTCATAGTTATAAAATCCTGGCTTCGTTAGTGATCGCGCGTGAAAAAGAAGTAAGATGTAAATTATAATACGGTCCTTGTGAAGAGGTCGACCACTCACCTTGATCTTCATTTTACCTGCAGGACATGAATTATTCATGACCATCCTGCTTTGTCGAGAGGACCTAACGGCATCGAATATGTAGTTGGGTGGAGAGTTAGGATCCTACCATGAGGGAGTAATGAACCACCGTATAAGCTGACTTTAATAACAATGGTAGTCTTACTAATGATAAACGGAAAAAATACGATTTTCGTTCCTTATGTTAGCCATTAATTCATATTCGATCCCTATGTTCATAAAAAAACATATTCGGTCCCTTAAATTACTACAATAGTACGTCATTCGTCCCCTCTCTCAATTAAACTTTAGTGGCTAACGGAATCATGTGGTTGAATGTCGGAACACTTTGCAAGCAATGCTCAAAAATCTTAGGGATCAAGGTCATGTGTTCTCCAGAGTACCTCTGCCACCAATTCTAATGAAGATGAAAGGGAAAGGAGAAAAAACATGATTAACTTTTCTTTGTAATGCTACAGCATTACATTTCTAGTACTTTTAATTAACTTTTGAGTAACTTAATTTAATCTTGAATTTAATGTAGTGGATATAATTTTGAGTTCTTTAATATTTGTGTATTTGTATTATTTATAATAATTAGCATTCTCTTATGATATAGTTATATTTAGATTAATAGCACTAGTTAGATTGTGACTAAACCTATACCTCTTATTATAAATAGGTACATTTATGATAGAAATAACACAAATCAAATTATTCTAACAATAATTACAGGCCGATTATTTGTATTTTTGCTTGCAAACATGTTTTTTTCATCTCAATATTTGTTTGTATGTCGCAAACATGCTTTTTTCTTGGCAATTTTTTGTAGCCTGAAAAACAGTGGAAGTTACGGAGCTCCTCTCTCAATCAACCTTAAAGTTCATGTTTATGGATTCACTACCTATTCCGAATGAGATTCTACGTTAAGGTAAATGTGATTACTAACAATCTGAGCAATATATGTGTATAATAAGATTTATGTGAAGTAAAATGTGATTCTTATAAAGAGGTTACTCACTGAGATCTCCGCATACTCGTACATCGGATCGTTGTCTAAATGAAATTGCCGATTCGACGACCTATCTCTTTTGAGCCTTCTGTTGGGTGCTTAATACCAACACGCAAGTGCACGTATCGCAAACAAGTAGTAAAGTGGACTCGTGAGAGTCGGATGTCGATCCCACGGGGAATTCGCAAGTTATTTAATCCTAAGTACCAAATTTTAACAATTACGATTTTTATCCAGCCTACGCAAGTTTGTCAAATTAATCAATTAAACAATTAAACTAATTAAGAACGCAAATAATCACGAGAAAATATCAATATAAAACAGATCTAGGATTTTATCTTCCCCCTATGCGATAATTCTTCACCCAATTAATCTTCTATCATGCAAGTTACAATTCCCGATTATTAACCCAAGACACAGAATTACTCATAACCAGCTGTCGCATGTATTATGAGTCTATTATTCATAAAAGATTCACTATATGTCTATGCAAACCTAGTATGAATAAAGCATTAAATAACAAGTCTCGTAAACGGCTACGTAAGGTATTATCTATATGTCTACGATAATACATGCAATTAACACAATCATCCGGTGAAAACTACTCGAAGGCTCTTCTATCCCTGTTCTAATTATTAAAACGATCTGTCAATCAATTCTAACAATAACCAATAGCAACATAAATTAGCTACGTTCATGCGGTAAATAAGATCAAAATAGAAGAAATAATCGAAGAATTAAACTTGCATAAAAGTAGAAAAAGAGGTTCGAATTACCACATAGGGTTCCAACAAAATCCTAGAAAAAAAACTTAGCTACTCATGTTCTCTACGAAAAACATAATAAAAATACGGAAAAACATAAAAGCTATGAATAAAAATAAAAGAGGAGAACTATGATGAAGATTCGTCAAGTCTTCGTCTTTGTTCTTGTGCTCCTTGATCGCGTGTAAAAAGATAAAAGATGAAAGGTAAAGATCTCCCTAATTGTGTGCTTTTGGCCTTTAAATAGGGTGCAAAAATATAATAGGGCAGGTTTCCTTGTGTAATTAAACTTCCTTCACTGCGCCACCTCGTCAACCCGGACGGCCGTGCGAGAATAAGCTTTAAAATCCGGACGGCCGTCCGGTCTTCAATTCTTCAAGTTTCGATATTTTCACTTTTGGCCCACTTTTTCTCCAAATTTGCAGTTTTCACCCCATAAGTTGCCAATTCTTTAATTTGCACCTAAAATACAAATAATAGCCATTTTAAGCACCAATTATCGTTAAAACATACCAACTCCAATTAAAAGGTATAATTAAGTGTATAAATATACACTTAACACACCCCCAAACTTGAACTTTTGCTTGTCCACAAGTAAAATCAATTTAAGAGCACAAACCACGACTATACATCTCATTACATAGATCGATTGGTCAACTTCGCGTTTTCAGAACTTGCAATTATGATGATAGTTCCTAGGTATTCGCAAGCTTAACATTCAACGGTACTTAGTCACTCACTATTACCAAAAACCACAAATCATACAATTGCTTCAAGTATCCAATATTTGCAAGTTAAAAATAGAAAGAATTTATACTTACATGCATATATTTGACTCCAAATACTCACCAAATTATTCTACTCAACTAATATTGAATATTAAGCTATTGGGATCATTGGGACTTTGTGGCTTTCAATTGTTAGGCTCTTTGGTCCGAGGTAGGTAATATGGGTATGTGTGGCTAATTTTTCTTGAAGTGAGGTGATTACGCCAAAATTTGAAAGATAGGCGTTTGAAACAATGAATTCACCTCTAGGGACTTTAATAAACTCGATTCTCCAAAATTCACACGTCAACACCTTTGCCTTTTAGGCAATCGATCGAGTTTTCAACCCAATTCACAAATAGTCCTTATTTCTCCCTTCTAATCTATTCTTCTTCTTCTTTTTCTCTTTTTTCTTTTTTCATTTATTTATTTATTTATTTATTAATTTTTTTTTGAATCGAATTTAGATATATATATATATATATATATAAATGTATATATATATATATATATATATATATATATATATCTATTTTTTTTCGAAGAAGAAGAAAGATCTTATAAGAATTTTCGATCAACCTCCAAGGGATAATACTCCACTTTTCTACCTTCTAAATATTGGCTAAAAGAAAGCACACCTTTTCTCCGAGGCTCAAATCAAGGTTCTAAGGATAATTCGACAAAAAGGGTAGGCTTGAAAGGCTCAAACGGTTCAAAGAAGGCCCAAATCATATCCCAAATCACTTACTACCCAACACTTCGTATCATAAATGTCCTAAGGTGAGATTTAAAACCGAACAAAGCATGATTTAGCACAAATAAATTCCAAATTTAAAATACAAAATATTCAACCAAAGCAATGCATAAGGCGTGATTCCTAGCAATAATTCACTTCTACGTTCCGTTGAATCGAAAGCTAAACGAATATATACTCCTTATCAACATAAAACAAGTAATCTCATCATCAAACATTGACCATCTCCCATCATCATAGTTCATCGATGCATCGAACAAATTTTTTTTTATTTTTTTTATTTTTTTTTTTTTTTTTTTCAAAGCAAATAATAAAACGGGAATAATTAAACGGCAACTAAAACAAAAACTAAAGCATGCAAACTAAAAAAAAATTAAAACACAAATAAAGCGCACATAAACGAAAACAAGTAGTTAACCACCCCCAAACTTAAAATTCACATTGCCCTCAATGTGATTCGCACGGAGTTTAAGGATAGAAAACACATGTTTAAACGTCGGGACCATCGTCGGGCTGCTCACCAACTCCACCTTGCGCATGAGCATCACCATCCTCCTCATCATCCAAAAGCTCGGGTACTGGCTCAAGAATCGGTGCGGGCAACGGAGCCGGTTCGGCGCACTCGGGAGTGCCGCATGCCAAATGGCGCACAATGGCTTGGAGAATCTTCCCCGACCACCGTTGGAGGGATTCAATCGTGCTCACCTTGTGTTCCACCGTGGCAAGCCGATTTCTCGTGATGACCAACTCTCGCTCCATTCTTCTTTGAAAACGGCGGTCCGAACTTGTCCTTGGACCTTCGGGTGGAGCTATTGGTTGGTTAGCGACGGGTTGCTCGCCATCTTGGATGGGTGCCTTGTATTGTCGGGCCGCAAGGTAACTCATCGGCTTCCGAATCGGTGTGAGAATATCCGTCGTTTTGGTTGGGACCTTCGCCTTCTTGCATTGACCGGTAACTAGGCAAGGGAAATAAAACCCTTTGGAGTTGTTGACCATGGTGGTCCAAAATCGGTCGCATATAATTTCGCCAATATTGATCGGTGTGCCCTTTAGAAATTAGTAGGCAAGAGCACACCGTTCGGAGTCCACGTGAGTCCACGAGCGGGTGGGAATGAGGTTGGCACATATGAAAGTAAGGCACGCCTTGCCTACTTGGTGGATGCATTTCCACTCTAACTCGTATGCCTCGTCGGTTGAGAGTTCGGACCAAATTGGGGGTCCATCGCACAACACCTCGGCGAGTTGATCTCTTGTGACCACACGTTGCATTTGCTCCCAATTGAATGGCGCATGTCGGAGGTGATAATAGGAGTTGATGGCTTGGGCACACCAATCGACACGCTTTCCTCGAACCGTGCTCGACTTCCGATCCGTTGTTAGGAGGATACGGGTGTTGGCGTAGAACTCGCGTACCAATGATAAGTTGATCGACCCCTCCGGTTCCAATAATGCTTGCCACCCTCGTCGTATGAATTCTTGATGTAACGGGGCAAATTGTGGAAGGGTGATCTCATATGCACGCTCCGTCACTAGTTTCTTCACTTTTTGCTTCTCAAAGCGAGCACTGGTGCCTTCGACACAAAAAGCGTCGTGAGAATGCGTGTGGAAGGGATTAGGAGTGAATTGATGTGCAAAAGCCCCTTCCCCTTGCCTTTTGAAGTGCCTTCGCCTTGTGAAGTGCCCTCCCCGTCACGTCCTCATTTCCCCATGACTTGAGAATGCGTGTGGAAGGGATTAGGAGTGAATTGATGTGCAAAATTTCCCCCAAACTTAACTTGGGCAATTCGTCGAACACCTTGTGGGCGTTCTTGGTGGAATGGGTTTGTGGAGAAATTTGCACCTTGCTTGAATCCTCCCTGCGCAAATCAACAAGAAACCACCAAGATTAAGTAGTATCTGGGTTTAGTTGGTGAATTTCTGGTGAAATTTGTCAAAGAAAAGTGAAATTTTTGAAAGAGGAAGGTGAGGGTTCGAAGTGGGGGAGAGGCAGAATTGGGAATTATGAAAATTGGGATGTGAAAATCCCTTCTGAAATAAGCCCGGTTTTTTGACTCGCACGGCCGTGCGAGTATTTGCACTCTTTTTCGGACGGCCGTGCGAAATTACAAATTCTGGCAGTAGGCTACTGTTTCTCGGACGGCCGTCCGAGAATTAAGTCTAAATTCCGCATGGCCGCGCCATTTGACGATTTTGGGCGGTAGCTTCCTCCGTTTCTCGGACGGCCGTGCGAGATTCCAGTTCTTTTTTGCACGGCCGTGCCATTTCACGATTTTGTCCAGTAGCTCATTGAAAATCTCACACGGCCGTGTGAGATTTCTTCCCTTTTTCTTGCACGGCCGTGTGAATAGTTGCAGAAATTGCAATTAAGGCCCTGAAAAATAAAAACTTCTTATTAGTGCCCCTGAAACCTTTTTTTTATTTTTTTTTATTTAAAATAAAATAAAACTAAAAACCAACAAAATAAACAAAAATTAAAATAAAATAAAATAAAAGAAAGGAAAAACGAAATCTCGGGTTGCCTCCCGAGAAGCGCTAAGTTTACAGTCTTCAGTCGGACTTTGTCTGCTTCTTTGTTCAAGCTAACGTGACCGAAGTCACTTGGCGATTGAATTCCCCTCCACAATAATGCTTGAGGCATTGCCCATTGACTTTGAACGATTTTTCGGTTTCGGGATCCAATAATTCGACTGCGCCGTGAGGAAATACGTCGAGGATAGTAAACGGTCCGGACCATCTTGACTTGAGTTTTCCCGGAAACAACTTTAGACGGGAGTTGTAGAGGAGAACCAATTGCCCCTTTTGAAATTCTCGATGCAATATCTTTTTATCGTGCCAACGCTTGGTTTTCTCCTTGTACACACGATTGCTTTCATATGCATTCAATCTCAATTCATCGAGCTCGTTGAGTTGCAGCATTCGTTTCTCCTTGCACGCTTCAATATCGAAATTCAGCTTTTTAATTGCCCAAAATGCATTATGCTCTAATTCAACCGGTAGATGACACGCCTTGCCATAAATCAAACGAAACGATGTCATCCCAAGTGGAGTTTTGTAAGTTGTACGATATGCCCAAAGTGTATCATCTAATTTTCTCGACCAATCTTTCCTGGTAGGACTCACAACCTTTTCGAGGATGTTTTTGATTTCACGATTCGTGACCTCGGCTTGCCCGTTCGTCTGAGGATGGTAGGCCAATGCGACCTTGTGCTTTACTCCATACTTGGCCAAGAGTGCTTCGAATTGTTTATTGCAAAAGTGAGTGCCTCTATCACTAATAATTGCTCGTGGCGTTCCAAAACGAGTGAAAATCTGTCTTTTTAAGAAAGCACAAACCACTGCAGAATCATTAGTAGGAAAGGCGGCCGCCTCAACCCATTTAGATACATAATCGACGGCCACTAAGATGTATAGGTTATTGAATGATGGGACAAAAGGCCCCATAAAATCTATCCCCCATACATCAAAGGGCTCTACTTCGATCATTGTATTTAATGGGAGTTCGTGCCTCCTTGAAATATTACCAACTCGCTGGCATCTATCACAACTTGAAATAAAATTATAGCAATCTTTAAACAAAGTTGGCCAAAAGAAACCTGATTGAAGCACCTTTCTCGCCGTGCGCTCACCTCCATAATGCCCCGCATAATCCGAGCCATGGCAGTGAAAGAGTATATCTCCTTGCTCGTTTTCCGGTACACATCTTCGAATGACTAAATCGCTGCATTGTCTAAACAAAAAGGGTTCTTCCCTAAAGTAGAAATTCACATCGTGTAAAAACTTTTTTCGTTGATGAAAAGTGAGCTCGGGTGGAAGTACATGGCTAACTAAATAATTCACAAAATCCGCATACCATGGTACTTCTTGATTACTAATGACAAGCAATTGTTCATCCGGAAAATTTTCATTAATGCAAATTGGATCTTTGACTTCCGTTTCTAGCCTAGATAAATGATCGGCTACTTGGTTCTCGCTACCCTTACGGTCACGAATTTCCAAATCGAACTCTTGCAACAATAACACCCACCTAATAAGTCTAGG
The DNA here is from genome assembly GCF_000504015.1 of Erythranthe guttata. Next base: position 394,611 of record NW_012194788.1, on the reverse strand, counting down.
TTTTGCCTCTTTCTTTTCTATCAAATATTTTAAAGCCGAGTGATCCGTGAAGACATTGACTTTAGTGCCTATAAGATATGATCTAAATTTTTCGAATGCAAAAACAACTGCTAGCAACTCTTTTTCAGTGGTGGTATAATTCAATTGTGCATCGTTTAGAGTTTTACTAGCATAGTAAATTGAATGAAAATTTTTATTCTTTCTTTGACCCAACACGGCACCTACCGCAAAATCGCTGGCATCACACATAAGCTCAAAAGGTTCATTCCAATCGGGCACAACAATAATAGGGTCAGTTACTAACCTTGTTTTCAAGTCGTCGAAGGCTTTGAGGCATTCGTCATTGAAATCGAATTTGACGTCCTTCTCCAACAAATTGCACAATGGTTTGGCTACCTTGGAGAAATCCTTGATGAACCGCCTATAGAATCCCGCATGTCCCAAGAAACTTCGAATCCCCTTTACGGAAATTGGTGGCGGTAGTTTCTCGATTGTCTCGATTTTTGCTCGATCGACTTCTAACCTCTTCTTTGACACCTTGTGTCCTAGCACGATCCCCTCTTGCACCATAAAGTGGCACTTTTCCCAGTTGAGCACCAAATTTGTCTCTTCACACCTGCGAAGAACCTTAGCCAGTATTTGGAGACAAGTGTCAGACGTATCACCGAAGACAGAAAAATCATCCATAAAAATTTCAAGACCACATTGAACCATGTCCGTAAAAATTGCCATCATACAACGTTGAAAAGTAGCAGAAGCATTGCATAAACCAAAAGGCATACGTCTAAAAGCAAAGGTACCAAAAGGACAAGTAAAAGTGGTTTTGTCTTGATCCTCGGGAGCTATGGCAATTTGGTTATAACCGGAATACCCATCTAAAAAGCAATAAAATTCTTGACAAGCTAGCCTATCAAGCATTTGATCAATAAAGGGCAACGGGAAGTGATCTTTTCGAGTGGCTTTATTTAATTTTCTATAATCCATGCAAATTCGCCAACCCGTTACTGTCCTAGAAGGGATTAATTCATATTTTTCGTTTTTTATAACAGTCATTCCCCCCTTCTTGGGTACACATTGTACCGGACTAACCCACGCACTATCAAAAATAGGAAAAATAATACCTGCGTCTAGCCACTTGATGATTTCTTTCTTCACAACTTCCTTCATGATGGGGTTCAATCGCCTTTGTTGTTCCACCGAAGATTTATGGCTCTCCTCCAATATGATCTTGTGCGTGCAAAAAGTTGGACTTATGCCCTTGATGTCGGCAATTGTCCATCCAAGTGCTAGCTTCTGCTCTCGCAAGACCTCCAAAAGTCTCTTTTCCTGTAGACCTGTCAAATATGAAGAAATAATAACAGGTAAGGTCTCATGAGCTCCATGGCCCATTCCTCGAAAGAAGTTTTTACGGGATCCTTAGATACATATATTTTAAATGAGATGGTGAAACTTTAAGCTCAAGTTTCGGAGGTTCGATCACTGAAGGCTTAAAAGTGACAGATAACGGGATCTCCGTCTCCAAACTCTCAAAGCGTGGTCTTGACAGCGGCTTTGCCGAATCCAACCAACATAATTGTTCTGTCACTTCTTCTTCTTCAACTGATGTTCCTACACTCATAGATGCTTCCAACGGATCCGCAATTAAAGGTTCAACAAAATCAAAATTCAATTGATCTAACACATCAAAAGCAAAGCATTCATCAACCTCTTGAGGGTGTTTCATTGTACGAAAAACATCAAATTTAATCGTTTCATCCCCCAAAGACATAGATAAAATTCCCTTATACACATCAATTATAGTTCTACCCGTTCTCAAAAAAGGTCTTCCCAAAATCAAGGGAATTTCTTTATCTTCTTCCATATCAAGAACTACAAAATCTGCAGGAAAGATGAATTTATCTACTTTAACTAACACATCCTCTACTATTCCTTTTGGGTATATGAGTGATCTATCGGCTAACTGTAAAGTCACAGATACCAATTTTATATCTCCTAATCCCAAACTTTGAAAAACTGAGAAAGGCATGAGATTAATGCTCGCACCTAAATCTATGAGAGATTTTGCAAAGAACTTACCTCCGATAGCGACTGGAATCGTAAACTTACCCGGGTCTCCAAGCTTTGGTGGAATTGGGCGAGTAAGAATGGCACTGCATTGTTCGGTTAAAGATATCATCTCATGTTCACCGAATTTCCGTTTCTTTGATACCATGTCTTTCAAAAATTTCACCCAATGAGGCATTAGTTCAAGTGCTCGAGTAAAAGGAATATTAATATGTAATTTATTCAATTGCTCAAGAAAACTTTTGTAATACGACTCATTTTTCGCCTTTATCTGGCGTTGAGGATAAGGTACCTGAGGAGTCGGCTTAGGCGCAACGACCCTTTTCTCACCTGGTGGATCTGTCAGAGTCTCCGCTTCTTTTTCTTGTTGCTCCTCCCCATCCTTGCTTGTTGCCTTCTTCGCCACTTCTTCTAGTTGTCTTCCATTCCTCAAACTGACGGCTTTGCATTGCTCGTTGGTGCCCTTTCGAGGGTCTTCCGTATTTGACGGTAGTGTACCGGCTGGCCTCACGTTCAATTGGGTCGCAAATTGGCCCATCTGTATTTCCAAATTTCGAATGGAAGCTTGGGTGGTCGTCATAAATTGGGCCAAGATATTTGCGAGGTCTCCGCCTTTAGGTGGTGCTTGAGGTGGATTTTGGAATCCGGGCGCTGGTCGTGAATAATTAGGCGGTTGGCCTTGATGGGGTGCTTGCCTTTGTCCTTGTTGATTTCCTCCCCACCCAAAATTAGGGTGATCCTTCCATCCCGGATTATACGTGTTGGAGTACGGGTTCCTCTGTTGTCGGTTGGCGTCATGCACATAATTCAGCGACTCCGTTTCGTCTACGCCTTGATCGGGAGCTTGGACTGGATGGACTTGCTGAGTCTGCAAAGCCGCTACTTGCTTCGATAGCTTCTCCAATTGGGTCGTGATTGCAGTCACTCCGTCTAACTCCAAAATTCCTCCCGTCTTGACTGCTCCGCTATTCGACCTATCCGATGCCCGCATGTATTTATTTCTAGCGATTCGCTCCAAGAGTTTGTATGCTTCATCGTAGGTCAAACTCATGAACATACCTCCAGCTGCAGAGTCGAGCACGGTTCTCGAGTTGTCTTGCAATCCATCGTAAAATATTTGTAGTTAGCGCCACTCTTGCAGTCCGTGCATTGGGCACCTCCTTACTAACTGTTTAAACCGCTCCCACGTTTCGAATAATGCTTCATCGGCTTCTTGTATGAAATTTTGAATTTCTCTCCGGATTCTCTCAGTTTTTGTTGGGGAGTTGTATGTGTTCATGAAAAGTTGTGCTAGCTGGGCCCAAGACGAGATGGAGTGCGGTGCGCGAGTTTGTAACCATTCTCGGGCTGCACCTTGTAAGGAGTGCTTGAACAGGCGGAGTTGCAGTGCTTCGGGTGATACTCCGTTCATCTTGTGCGAGTCACACGTTTCGAGAAAGTTGACTAAGTGGAGGTGTGGATCTTCATGAGCCAATCCGCTGAATAAACCATTGTTTTGGAGCATCGTGAGGAGTCCCGCTCGAATTTCGAAATTGTTGGCTTCAATGGGGGGCTGCTGGATGCTTGATTGAAACCCATTGAGTGTTGGAACGGTGTACTCATGCAGTGCTCGTTGACGAGGTGGTGGATTAATTAGCTGGCGCTGCTCTTGCTCATTGATGATTTAAACTACCTACCTACCTGTATGTGTGCTCGTATGATCAATTGCTGGAAGCAAAGAAGAATTAGAGAAAGGGGGTATTGTGCATAAGTCCCTAACCAACTATCTTCCTTATTCTAGGTTCAGGGATTATATATCTTTAGCCAATAAGCTCATCCCTTTAATATATATTATTAATGAAGGAAAAATTAATATATATGACAAAATTACCCCCAACCCTTTACACCTAATTCTTAAATGTAACCCCAATTTAATCAATTTTGACCACAAAAATTCAATTTTGACTTTTTTTAAAACCTTTTTTTTTCTGAAATTATTTTTTTGCCGCCGGGTTCCGGTGTTGGCTTTTTGGATTTTTTCTGTCCGTAATTGTACCGTCGTTGACAGTACATTAATGTAATTGTACTGTCGTTGACAGTACATTTATGTAATTGTACTATCATTGACAGTACAATTACAGCCAGCGACAATATTACTATTTATTTGGTTTTTTATTGTTTGATTCGTTGACAAGTCAACGCAATTATATAACTGTCGTTGACAGTAAAAATAAATGTAAACACAATAATATTACTTTCAACCACATCAATATTATGGTTTTTTTGGATTTTTCGTTTTGTTTGAGTAGTTGACGGATTAACGCAATAATATTACTTTCAACCACATCAATATTATGGTTTTTTTGGATTTTTCGTTTTGTTTGAGTAGTTGACGGATTAACGTAATAATATCAGTGTTCTAAAAATCGGCTGAGGCGGCCGATTAATCGGTCGCCTCGGCCGAGTCGGTTCAAAACCTTTATGATTTTAGTGTAAAGGTTTGAAAAATCGGTTTTTTGCCTGTGAGGCGGTTTGAGGCGGTCCGAGGCGGTCTGAGGCGGTCTGAGGCGGTCAAACCTTTAAGGCGGGTCAAACTTCGGTGGCAAAAATCGGCAAAAAATCGGTCAAAAATCGGTTTTTATTTATTTATTTATTTTTTATTTTTATTTTTTTTATAAATCAAAATAAAAGTTGGGATTTTAATAAAAAAAAAAAGGAGTTTATGCTTTATTTTGTTTATGTTAATTATTATTGTTAAAGAACTAATGATGTATGCCAAGAATGTATGTAAATTCAAAAAAAATTGTCTTTTTAGTTATATTTTATAAGGATATTTATGTATTATGATCTTATTATTATTAAACTTTTATTATGTTATTAGAATATATACATGATGGAGATATAACTATGTTTAAATATTTTTTATCTATGTTTTGAGTATTTATAAATAATATCTACAAGTATATTATATTAAATTTTAAAAACCGATTTATTTCCGATTTATTACCAATTAATCACCGCCGCACCGGTTAATCGTGAGTCGGTGCCTGACCGACTCGGACCCGATTACCGCTTTTTACAACCTTGAATAATATTATTGTCTACTATTGTGATATTACTGTAAACACAATAATATTATTGCGGTTGACGGTAATATTATTGTTGTTACAGTAATATTATTGTGGATGACAGTAATAATATTACTGTCAACCACATCATTATTAATTCTTTTCGATTTTTATTATGTTTGTTAAACGATCAACATATTAATATTACTCTATTACACAATAATAATGACTTTTGTTGTGTTAAAGTTACTGTGTTTAACAGTAATATAGTTAATATTACTGTCAACTGCAGCAATATTGTTGTTTAAACGGGGCAAAATATGTTAAAAAAATTCAAAAAAAAAAAAAAAAAACGCCGCCGGAGATCGGCGTTGACCGCCGGTCAACGGTGGCAGAAGCATGAAAACAAAAAGAAAAAAAAGTCAACGCCGGAGAATGCCGGTCAACGGCGGCAACGGGCGAAACTGTACTCAGAATTGAGTTTTGGGTCAAAGTTGAATAATTTGTGAAATTTGGGGTCAAATTGAGGTTAAATTAAATTATCTGATGAAATTCGAGCATATTAATATTTGAGGGGCTATTTTAGTCTTTTACACACCTCTGGACAATATGTGAATTTTTTTGTAAAAGAGTTGTTTGTTTGGACCCCTTTATGAATAAGTATCTTTGATGGACTTATTTGTAATGTAACCTTAGAGAAAATAGACTGGAAAATAGGATATATATATATATATATATATATATATATATATATATATATATATATATATATATATATATATATACTATCCATAAAAGCGTACTTTTTAGGGGTGGTATATGCTAAAAGATGCATTATAAGGGATTTGTTTGCTAATATATATAACCAATGAAATATGTTAGTAATTTGATATAATATAGGGGTACTATATCCATTAAACTCAAAAATATTCTGGTGAAAAAGTTATCACATGCTCGAGTATATATATACTAGAATACTAGAGTGTAAATATAATCCACCTATATAGTTGGTTGCCGGTTTCTTCGTTAACAAAGGAAAAATAGAGTATATCACTAATTATTAGCCGTCTTTACTAACAGATTATATACTACTATTGATATATAAGAAAGAAAATAAAGTAATACTTCTCTTTTCTAAATGTCCATTCCCAATCCCTTGACTATTTTCCAAACATACTTATTACTATTTTACCCTTCATTAGTCATTACATTACATCATTATAATTTAATGGCAATCAATACTATCTGAAGCGAAACAAAGAATTAGAAATAATTAAACAACTTTGCCATGGAGACATGTTAAATGTTTTGCAATTTGACAATGTTTAGGCCTCTAAACACAAACATTTTTTTTCTTATTTCTGTTAATATTTGAAATTGTTTAAATTTCAGTAGGTAAGTCAAAATTTCAATTATGTCAATTGGACTGTTATTAGAATTTTAAGTTAATAATTTGACTAGGCTTTAAATATATTTTCGTTTTTAGTTATGGTAATGTTTACATTATTATAGTTTAACAAGTAAGATTTTCATTTTTTTTATACCGGACTTTACAGTTTGTTATCATTGCACATACGCTCACACACGCAAAAAACTAGATTAATATGATAGTAAACCAATAAAAAATGAAAACGAACTTCTGAAAACTGAGTATTTTAACAAAATATGACAATGACTTTTTCAAAATTTAATTTGTAGTTTTGAAATTAAGTATTTTAACATAAATTGAGTTTTGAAATTTGTCAGTCTAGTTCTGAAAATGGCTGTGAATTGATAACGAACTTCTGAAATTGGTTGAATGATGATAATGAACTTCTAAAATTGGTTGAAATTAAAGAGTGCATAGAAAATTGCCCTTATTTTAGGGTGCATCGATCGTGAAATATATCTTTGAAGGACGATATATTTCCAAGAAGTAAATGAAATTTGTTAGTATGAATATTTGTTAGCTCAATTGGCCTCTGTTTGTAATGCAATACTGTAATAATAAATAACAATAAAATCTTACAGTGATTTCATGGACAGCTGGTGGAAAGTCGTCTGACGAAGATATATTCTCAGCCTTTTGCGGTGGATCCATATGAAGATAATATGGATTTTCCTGATTGTACTTACTCAATGTATTGTTGAAGGCTTGAAGCTATAAACATAAGAATGAATGGATGGTTGTGCATACTTAAGTTGTTGCTTGATGAGAAATTCGCCTTAAAACAATATGATATAAGAACGTATATAACTGTTGATATTATTCAATTCGGAAGAATGGTTTAATGTTCAAAGTAAGATAGTCGTTGATACCATTTGGTAGTCTTACTATATTCCTTGCATTTTTCTTTGCACAACGTAATCAAATGTTAGAACCACCTTTTCACGTCTAATTGTCGGAGATAAATGTGGGAACAACTAAGTAAATTGGTTTGTTGTAGGGGTGGTAAATGAGCTGATCCGACTCGTGAGCTCGATGATCAGGTTCGAAAAAAGTTCGAACTCGAACTCAAGTGTTACGAGCTCGCGAGCTCGAGCTTGTTTTTAGTTGTTACTGAGCTCACGAGCCGTCTCGCGAGCCTTATTTATTTATTCATTGTTCTATATTATTTTTTTACTTAAATAATGTATCATAATATTATAAAATATTATAGGAATAATATAAAAGGAACATATAAATACTAAAATATATGTATAATTTTGACATGTAGTATTTTGGTGATGCTAAGAGAATTTTAGAATGTATATTGTGAGAGATAGAGAGAATGTACCTTGTTTCTTAACCAATCTGCGTATATGGTTAAGATTCTTGAAAAAAAAATCATGTCTGATGCTAAACATGTGAGTGGTTGTACCTTTAGTTGATCGTTTCTTGCTAAGTAAGGAACAGTCTCCAAAGACTGACCCTGAAAAACTTGATATGCACTATGTGCCTTATGGTAGTGCCGTAGATTCAATTATGTATTTGATGATGTGAACTAGACCTGACATTGCATAAGTCATTAGTTGTCTAAGTAGATACATGCCAAATCAAGGTTTGTCTCATTGGGAGGCAGTTAAATGGTTGTTGAGATACTTAAAAGGCTATGTTAAAACTTGTATTATGATCTCCAAATATTCTGCTGATACTAAATTATGTGGATATGTGGAGTCCAATTATGCTAATGATAGGGATAGTAGGAAATCTATAAATTTTTATGTGTTTACACTTTGTGATGCATGAATTAGTTGGAAATCTCAATTGCAGAACGTTGTAGCTCTATCTACTACATAATCTGAGTATATAGCTTCTACATAAGCTATTAAAGAATCAATTTGACTTAAAGTACTTTTCTCTGAGATCAGTTTTCTGAATAAGAAAGTTGTTGTGTTCTCTGATAGCCATTACGGGATCCAGTTGTGTAAGAATCTTGTTTTCCTTTATAGGACCAAGCATATATATGTGAAATTTCATTTCATAAGGGATATTATGGAAAAAATATTGATTGAACTTGAAAATATTCCGTCTTAATTAAATCCAGCAGATATGGAAGTCAAATGTTTGCCTTTGGAGAAATATAGTTCTTGTTTGAAAAAGCAGAACTTGATTTATGTTGATTAAAGTTTGGTTGTGAGCATGTTTTTAATATGTGTGACATGTAAGTGTTCTGTGTGATTGCATTTTCAGGATTTATGCTTGTGAGTACCATTTTGTGTGAAAGTTTATGAGTTCTTTGTGAATTCATAATTTTTAGTTATCTTTGTGATTACTAAATGGCTTTCTATTCACTTTGTGCTCACGGAAAATTGGCGATAATGACCCCTGTCCATTAAGTGTCCAAAAGGTCCAGGTAGTCCATACTGGGCCAAGTGTAGATCGATTTATTGAGAAATTGGGCTCACGATGATCTACTTGGAGTTGGGCCCAAGATGACAATCCACTTGGCAACCCAACTCAAAGTAGCAGCCCAAATATTTCACTTAAGCCCACTCTGATAAGATGACCTAGATCTTGACCGTTCATTTGAATCGGTTTAACCTCAGCCATTCATTTGACTTGATACATAAACCCTAGACAGAAACCTTAATTATCATTTCACTCTTGCGATGTTTCTCTCTCTACTCTCTCTCTCTTTCTCTCTCTCTCTCTCAATGTGTATGTTGTACCTCTTTGCTTTTCCATGTCGTTTTATGGCGACCTCTTAACCGAGTCTCCACTGTACATGGAGAACATTAAATCGGAGACATGTGTTGTCTCCTACCGCTGCTACAGTGTTTATATATAGAACTTTACGAAAGAGAACACTGTTCACAATCTTCAACCCTTCTCTTTGTCTAATCTTCTTCTGTGAATGAAAAGTGTTGCTATTTGACTATACATGTGTTGATGAGTTAAATAACTGTGAGATATGGGTAGTCTAAGGTTTGGGTTCAGTGTGGTTACTGTTTGAGCTTGTTGCTGAGTTGGTGTTGGCACCATTAGAACTTTGGACGTGAGAGGGGACTAGAAAGGGTACTGAGCCAAATAGTTAAACTGGAAAAACGGTTCCATGTGTTGGAACCAATCTGGTGAAACATTTTCTATCTTCTAATCTTTAATTTTAACTAAAAATTTTCTATCTTGTAATCTTTAACTTTATCTATGTATTTCTTTAGTATTTGTTTATGTTATTCACAAAAGTACCCAACAGTATACAGGGCATTTTTCCCATTAAAGATTAAATCACTTTATTAGCTTTTGTCTTTAACATTATTCTAGCTTAATCTTCATTAACTCAGCCCATAATGCAGACGTGACCACCATTACAGGTTGTCTGCGTAAAAGCATAAATACATGATGGAAGAAGTTTATGTTAATAGCACATGAACATTTTTTTATAAACTAGGCATGTGCTCGTGCGTTGCACTGTGTCGTGAGAACAATACATATATTGACATTAACTTCTTGTTATACGACAACAAACAATAAAATTAACATTCATGTATATATATAAAGCTGAAGAAACTAATGAAGTATAACTATCCTAAAGTTATAAATTAATTAGTAATTAAAAATATTGTTAATTCATGTAATACTAATCACTCATGTCCTTAACTAAGCCAGCTGATGATATAGCTAGATACATATACGGGAAAATGACAGTTTATGTCCCGAAACTTTACCACTAAAATGATTTATGTCCTAAAAAAATTTCATCCACAAAAACCTTTCTCAAACTTGCCAATTTTTAAACCAAGAAATAGCTCATAATCGCTTTGGAAAAGTGTTTGCAAACACCACCTAAATGTTGTTATCGTTAAGTTTCTACATGTAAAGTTAAATGCACAATCAAAATTGTGCTTTCAATTAAATTCTTATGTACCTAGTTAAAAAAATACAACAATTAAAAAGTTGTTTCAAATGACATACTAAACAAGCAGTGAAATAACATAAACATGAACTCTAATGCAATAACACGAGTTATCTATGAATTAAATCAAATGGAGAATACATCATCAATGACGTAGAAATTAGAGAGGGAAGCACAATAAATCATAATCTGCAAAGAAATCTGCTATAAGCTTTGGCTTTGGTACGTGTTTTACCTCTAACGATTAGATCAAATTAAGTAAGGCGTATCTCGGGCAACAAAAGAGAAACTGATTAAGAATTCATCCAAATCATACATATTCTTCAAGAAAATAATTAGATTATTCATGAAGATGGTCTGCACGGTTGCAGAGTAGGTTGATTTGGATAACTGATCACCATAAACCATTAGTTGTGATTCTGGTAATTAATTAATTAACATCAAATCCTTCTTGATATAGGAAAGACATTTATTGCAAATTGGTAATCTTGCCTTATTTTGGCGCTTCATGAATGGATGGACTGAAGTAGTAGTGCTTTAATTTTAAATCGCATGGTGCATCTCATGTAGTTTAAGAGCCACCAACTTATGAGAAATTAATTATATATTTTATCATAATTATCGATTGTGTTACTCGTGCAGTCGCCATTCTATATGAAAGGCCACTTATACGAAGAAAAAAGAAATGAGAGAGAGAGAGAGATAGATGGGAGCACTAGAGAATGAACGTGCGTGCATATATTCATTAATTCTATTAATCATCCTATTTAACTTTTATCTATTTAAAATCATATTTGTGTATGTATTAAACTATTAATATTAATAATTACTTATTATTAATCAATTTACCTAATCGTCCTGCAAATCTTACTTATTTAAGGGATATTTTACGACACACATAAAATGGAAGAAACCTTTCCTATCATTATTATTTTTATAGATAGTATAGAATATATATAATATAACAGCTAAAATCATGAAAAAGGGGGTTAAAATAGTATGGTCACGTGCCACTGCACGTGCTTTTCCATCCAAACTAACTCCAAAATCAAACGACGGATGGAAAGTGTAAAAAATATCGATTATTTGAGGACCAATTTCGTGGCACAAAAAAAATGGAGGACCAAAATCGGAAAAAAAATGTATAATATAGGGACAAAAACTGTAATTATCCCGACAAAACTCAATTGACATGCCATTAACATTGACTTCTAGAATAGGGAGTTTGAAGGGGAAAAAAAAACCCAAAAAGCATTAAAAATGCCAACCTTGCCTTAAAGAAATAATATGTCTAATCGTTTACTTTCTTTAATCACGATCGAGGACATTGTATAAAATACACAAATACATACATATTAAAACCTTTTTTCAGTTTGCACAAATACCTTTTGCAGTTTGCACAATTAAAACCTTAGTGCCTTGATCTCTTGTATGACGAGTTATCAAAGCATTTATCTTTAAATTCAGTTGCAATTACTAAAGTAAGCATTTTTTTCATTTTTATCTTTTTTTCTTGATCGTTTTTAGAATTGTACAAAAAAAAAATCACCTTTTAGCTCTATTAGCAAAAAAAAAAAAAACTCGTATTATCGAAAGTCGTGGACAAAATGTATAAACCCCCTTGAAACCCACTGTTTGAAGTACCGCGAGCTAAAAACAGTATCGCGCCCAAAAGGATTTACGCCAATAAGTTTATGCAATGCATACTGTTAGCAATTAGAAATAAATACAAGGATTTTTCGCAATTTTTGATCTTACTTTTCTAATAAATTGTTCGTGTGCTCAACAATCTGTTTTCATATCTTTTCTTCTTCCCTTTATCAATCATGTTTACTAGGTTTCCCAACGGAAGAAATCATGAAATTGAAAATACTCGAGTGTCACCGCTGCTTGTACCGGCATGGCCACCGTCTCTATTGTACTTGAAATCTCTCGTAGATGCGGTGGTCTGGTCATTGTTTGCACAATATCTATTTCCACATAGGGGAGCCGGTTTCCAACAGTAATTTAACTGTCTTAGACAATAATATTAATAATATTGCTGTTCGGAAAAATAATATTCATAATATTACAGTCCCAAACAGTAATATTACTGTTTGAGACAGTAATTTAGTAGTCAAGACAGTAATATTAATTAAAATATTTTTTTTCTAAGAAAAAACAATTCAAAAAAAAAAAAAAAAAAAAAAAAAAAGTCAACGCCGGAATCTTGCCGGAATCTGGCCGGAAAAAAAAAATTGGGGTTTAATGTGATATATTTGTTTAAATCCGGGGTCAATGTGTAATATTAAGGAAGTTAGAGCATAATGGGTGGAATTGTTAAGAATTATATTATTGAGGGTATTTTAGACTAAAGACATGGGGATTGGCTTAATTAAGAGACTGTTTTTTTTGTGGACTAAAATGCATTTAAGTCTCATGTGATGGGCCTTTTTGCCATTTGCCCTAGATATATATGTATACTATATATAGATAGAAGGTAATGTGATATATTTGTTTAAATTCGGGTTCAATGTGTAATATTAAGGAAGCTAGAGCATAATGGATGGAATTGATAAGAATTATATTATAGAGGGTATTTTTAACTAAAGACATGGGGATGGGTTTAATTGAGAAATTTTTGTTGTTGTAGACCAATGTGCATTTAAATATATATATATATATATATATATATATCTATATATATATATATATATATATATATATATATATATATATATATATATATATATATATATATATATATATATATATATATATATATATATCAACAGAAAATCCCCTTACTTTTTTCTCACTCCAACCATGAAATGGTAGTTATGCCAACTGATGCCCAGGTTGTTGGCAGTGTAAACGAGCCGAGTTCGAGCCTGATCTATTTTGTTTGTTTTTATTAATATTATTAGAAATTTATTATTATAAATTATAATAAAAAAATTTTAAAATGAAACAATTATTTTATTTACTGGGCTACGAACCCAATTTTCAAGACCACCACGACGAAGGCCCAATCACCTTCAAATAAGATTTGGACCCGAAAATCTCAACTAATTAACTTCAGCCCAATGAACGATCTATAAATAAAGATTTTAACTCATTTGTTAACGTACATTCAATATTCGAACAATACAACTGTTCGTATTCTCTCTACGACTTTTTTAATCCACACGTCTGACTTGACGTCAGAGGGGTTTCCGCCGGATCAACCTCTGGCTTAGGTTACGTGTTCTCTGATTACAAGTATCTCAAGGTCATCAAATTCCCAGTGATTCATTTTGCTCTACGAGCTTATCCTACTTCGACTACTTAAGGTGATCTAATTCTAGCATCATTACTAAACAAGTCCAATTTTCATTGGTTTTGTTGTTCGAAGTGAGTCATTGCGTAAGAGACAGATTACTTACTCAATAATTTACTTGCTAGTGGATTTTGGCTTTGGGGTTAAAATTCAAAAGTTCGCTCAAATATTTCATGTCATATGCAATCACATTCCATATCAATATGAATGAATACTCGGTGGTGATTAGAAACGTAAATTTTTTCCCCTAAACTAATATCCATTCATATCTAACATCCCTAAGGGAATCATATTTCTCTGAAGTCCAAGGATGTACCTACCTCATATTTTTCGGGCCTCATTAGTTAGTAAGATAAGATTAAATAATCTAATAAAAATTTAATTATTTTATCTGGCCCTGAGACGTCCAACAAAAAATTCAACAAAAAAACTCCTTCAAAGGTAAAATAAGCCTAATAACATAATATTTGCGAGTCGACCTAACAAGTTGTTGGAGATTCCAAACATCAAACAAAGTCTTATTATGTAGTTAATAGTGGCTAACATCCCCAACCAAACAAGGCCGCAATATTATATATATTACATTGTAAAGGTGTTTAATACATTTTGAAATATATTCACGGTTCATTTGGATGGAGGGTTTTGATTTGAGGAAGTGATTTGAAATGACCTCAAGTTGGAGTCATTTGAAATACACCACAATAGCTCAAAAAACAACTAAAAATGAGAGGTATGGATTTGAAATTCCTTGTCAAATCCCTCAATCCTAACAAGTCCGACCCCGGATTTGTTATTATGGATTCCAAACCCCCTTCAAATCCCTCCATTCAAATAGACCCTAACATTTTGGCATGCTTCTCGGTTTTATAATATGCATAAAATCCTAAATTAGGAAGGAATTTCACAAGTTACAAAAATAATATGTTGAATATTACTTGGTTTTCTAGCAAAGTCCAGTTCCAAAGAACAATGTTGTCTCTACCTTACCTGGGCCTCTCTAGCGTCCAATCGCTAAAATCTACCGGAGGTCAGTAGGGTCTGAATGGCCGCCATGTGTCCAAAAACAAGTATATATTTTAATTTTCATTTTGTATTCACCTAAATCACTAATTGTCCTTATTATTTTAGATTTCATATTAAAAAAGAAATGTAATAATGTTTATTGAAATGTCTTTATTACCCTTAGTATCTTCTTTTACAAATTTTAAAGGGAGCACCGGATCTGGCCCAGACCCGACGACCGCCCCATTGACGTTGACCCAGACCGACCTCGATTGGTCAACACGTTGGACCTGGCCCAAGGACCCGTTCTAGGGACCCATATTTAATTGATCAGTTTTTTGCCAAAAAATGCTTCAATTAAGGGTCAAACTTGGGGCTGTTACAAGAGAATGGTATTACCGACAATTGGGAGAAAGCAAGTATGTATTCAATATCTAGCAATAAGTATATATAATATAATCTTTTAGTGTGAAATGATTTAATCGATATAAAAAATGTTAAATGAGTTATTAATTTTCATATTCATTATTATTAAATGATGGTAATTAAATATTAACAAATGTAATATATTAAAGTTTGAAAGATATAAAGAAGCGCAGTTCAATACGTCCAAACATATATTATTAATTACTATATTCAATATAATCTTCACTATTAAAAAGTATAGAGAATGGAATCAATACAATATAAAAACAAATGCATGACTTAATAGAAACTCACTGATGTAAGTCAATAGTATGAAAAAATTGAATAAAGAATAAAATAAGATGTTTATTTAAAAAAAAATATATTATAACTCATTTCAATTAATTTGAATCGATTAACTTCAATTATTGACAAGAACTTATTAAAAAATATAGATTATTTTATTAAAGAACAATTATTGACAAGCACACGTTTATAACAAAAATATAGATGATGTTTAGTTTTAAATATTCCTATCAGTTTTCATACATTAAAATAAAACTATAGATGATGAGTAGAAAAAATTAACTATTTATAACTTAGTAATATCTTTTTAATTTTCCTACTCTGGTTAGCACCAATATGGAGTTATATGAAATAGTTTTGTTTTCTTTTGAATTAAAACTTATTCTATAAATTAAACTATTTAAATTATAATATATTTAATCTATAAAAGTGCCACTGAAATTTTATTATAAATATGTTAAAATAATAAAAACTTGAAAAGTACTTAAAAGGGATTTTTCGACAATTATAGAATTTCAAAGCCGAAAAAAAATTAAAAATATTTTACAAGATACTAAAAGAAATAAAGAAACATTTTTTCTTTAATATTAATTTAAAAAAATATTTAACTTCTATTTTTTTATTATGTTTAATTAACAGCATCTGTACATGAACCATTCAGTTTTATGGAATTAAAATATCATAGTTTTAAATACTGGATATAAAGTAAATAAGAAACGAAATACAATTAAACCTCTATAAATTAATAGAGTCGGGACTAACAAAATTTTATTAATTTAGCGAAATATTAAATTATGAAACTAATAAATTTAGTAGAGTTTTATGGAGCCGGACCAGAAAAAAAACTATTATTTAAACGAGGTTATTTATTTATCGAGTATTAATTTAAATAACTAATTCCCTAAAAATATATTCTTTAATATTACTTTAAACAATATTTAATTTTAAAATTTTTATTACGTTTAATTAACAACATATATAGACATGTATGGAACCAATCTGGTGAAACATTTTGTATCTTATAATCTCTAATTTTAACTATGTCTTTCTTTAGTGTTTGTTTATGTTATTCATACAAGTACCCAACAGTATATAGGGCATTTTTCCCATTAAAATTAAATAACTTCATTAGCTTTTGTCTTTAACATTATTCTAGCTTAATCTTCATTAACTCAGCCCATAATGCAGACGGGACCACCATTAGAAGTTGTCTGCGTAAAAGCAGAAATACATGATGGAAGAAGTTTATGTTAATAGCACATGAACATTTTTTTATAAACTAGGCATGTGCACGTGCGTTGCACGTGTCGTGAGAACAATACATATATTGACATATAACTTCTTGTTATAACGGCAACAAACAATAAAATTGACATTCATGTATATATATAAAGCTGAAGAAACTAATGAAGTATAACTATCCTAAAGTTATAAATTAATTAGTAATTTAAAATATTGTTAATTCATGTAATACTAATCACTCATGTCCATAACTAGCCAGCGGATGATATAGATAGATACAAATACGGGAAAATGACAGTTTATGTCCCGAAACTTTACCACTAAAACGATTTATGTCCTCAAAAATTTTCATCCACAAAAACCTTTCTCAGACTTGCCAATTTTTAAACAAAAAAAAAAAAAAAACTCATAATCACTTTGGAAAAGCGTTTGAAAACACCACCTAAATGTTGTTATCGTTAAGTTTCTACATGTAAAGTTAGATGCACAATCAAAATTATGCTTTCAATTAAATTCTTATGTACCTAGTTAAAAAAATCCAACAATTAAAAAGTTGTTTCAAATGACGTACTAAACAAGCAGTGAAATAACATAAACATCAACTCTAATGCAAAAACACGAGTTATATATGAATTAAATCAAATGGAGAATACATCATCAATGACGTATAAATTAGAGAGGGAAGCACAATAAATCATAATCTGCAAAGAAATCTGCTATAAGCTTTGGCTTTGGTACGTGTTTTACCTCTAACGATTAGATCAATGTAAGGCGTATCTCGGGCAACAGAAGAGAAACTGATTTAGAATTCATCCAAATCATACATATTCTTCAAGAAAATAATTAGATTCATGAAGATGGCCTGCACGGTTGCAGAGTAGGTTGATTTGGATAACTCACCATAAACCATTAGTTGTGATTCTGGTAATTAGTTAATTAACATCAAATCCTTCTTGATATAGGAAAGGCATTTCTTGCAAATTGGTAATCTTGCCTTATTTTGGCGCTTCATGAATGGATGGACTGAAGTAGTAGTGCTTTAATTTTAAATCGTACTAGTAATACACCCGTGCGATGCACGGGGTATTCATTGTAAAACAAATATTGAATAATAAAAAAAGTTCTCAAAATAGTGATATTAATTGTTAATAAGTACGTAAAAGAAAGAAGTAGAACATATTCAAAAATAAAAATCATTTGTATGGTGCAAGTTCAAAATAAGCCGAAATAAGTGAAAAAAACTAAACATCGATGGTTTTAATTTCCGCATACAAAATAACGAATATATAGTTGGTCCCAAACTTGTACAACCATAATGACATGAACGTTGAAAACTTGAATTGTTTGATACCAACCGCCCTAAACGCATGCAACAAATCCAATACAATGCAACTGTCCTGCATATGTTGTAAAATGGTCACACGAAATATATAAATTGTTACCAAAACAATACCAATATAACTGTTTAATTGCATAAAATCATTGTAAAAAGATTACCTTCGTGAAATATACCGAGCGGAGTCTATAGCAAGTTCCTAGTACAATTAAAATAAACCTACGAATGAGGAATAACAAAACATAAAAATAATAGATAATAAATGCCGTCAATCAATATTGTAATTTTTTGTTTAAATAATTACCTTCATATACGCTGAAAAACTTCCTTGTATACAACATTATTTGTAACGTTGGTCGTATCACCAGATTCCGAGTTAATCAAAATCTTTATGCCACTTCGACTCTTAACCCTCGAGAGTGCGACATAGAGCTGTCCGTGACTGAAAACAGGTCTCGGCAAGTACAGGCCCACGTGAGAAAGAGTTTGTCATTGACTTTTATTAATTGTCATTGCGAATGATACCATCAGCGGAAACTGACGTCGCTAGAATTGATAGGCAATGTAGAGTTGGACGGTACCAATGTCATTCTAGGAATGAACACCACATCACCAACATGTTTACCGGATAGGATCATGCAGTTGAGAACTTGTTTTCCCATATTAATAATATGAAGCCTTGTTCCATTGCACAATCCTCTGGCATGATCGATATTTCTGATGAGCATAACGGGCACACCTCTTTTCAATGTCAACTTATGCGGTGGAATTTCGGAACATGATATGGTGTTGAGAAACTCCGGTGAGTATATTTCTGCGTTGACATCCGACAACAACTCCTCCTTGCACGTACTACCTGAGCTGAAATAGACCTTCTCCTCTCCAGTTATGATCGACAAAAAAATGATCGTTCACAAAACCGATACTTTCATTAGTGGCATCACCGTCATTTATCTCGCCAGCATCATCATTGCGGATTCTCAATATCCAGTCCGTAAATTCTCTTATTTCATCTGCATTGGCGGAAGAGGAGGACGACTGAAGTCTCATGTTCTTGTTTAACTTCATAACCTTGCATTGTCTCCACAACGGTGATGAATTCATTGTAGCATGAACAATGTCTTGTCTCGACGCTTTCAACACAACTGACAGAATTTGCAGAGAGTCCCCTCCAAGCACTACAACCTTGCCTCCAAATGGCATATCTGAATCAAGTATGGATTTCATTGTTTTGTCGAGTGCTTCGAAACAGTACCTGTGCATCATCGGTGCCTCGTCCCATATGATTAGCTTTGCTCTAGACAACAATTCTGCATGTGGGCTCTGATGTTTGATGTTGCATGTGGAGCTCTCATGTACAATTATTGGCAGTCCTAATCTGGAATGAGCAGTTCTGCCACCTGGAAGTAGAAGCGAAGCAATACCACTGGAAGCAACATTTATAACTATTTCGCCTTTTGAACGGATAGCAGCCGATAGAGTTTTCCATATGAAAGTCTTTCCCGTTCCTCCATGCCCATAAAGAAAGAACAGTTCACCTCTGTCATTTGTAACAACATCCATGATATCATCGAACATTTTTTTCTGCTCATCAGTAATGGATGAAAGGTATTTATTCTCTTTACACATAGCATCAACGTCATAGTCCAACTCGTCGAGAACTAATCTATTTACCGTGCCATCCGTCATCGACCCAATTGGAATCGGCATTGGGGGAAAGTTACTCAGGCTTGTGCTGTTACTTTGCAATATATTTTCTATTTCGATCAAAGCGTAGTTTCTTAGAGTATCGTCTGACACATGTGGACCTTCAATATAATATAATATGAAAAATTAACATAATGTGGTGATTATAAAAATATATAGTTTTAATTCAAATGTGTGTAGTAAACGGTGTAAAAACGTAAGATGTATTCTCATACCTGAATTGGTACGACGTTGTTGCAGTCTGTACGCAATATCCTCGACGAATTCTTTCCAGCAACACTCCCACACATGTTCCGGTCTGCTCATATTATTTGCGACCAAAAGTACAACAAATAATCGTCTCACATAGTCACCACTGGCCCACTCGTTTGCCTCCTTTATGCCAGCTATGTACTCCTTGTCGTCATCTAGTAGTCCAAGCGCAAAGCACGCATCTTTGAAAGTTGGGTAGACGTGATCCTCGACTTTCCTAAGATCATCGTAACACGTGCAACCTCTTTGAAAGTTCAACAACAGTCTCAAGTAATAGTCTTCACCCCTGCCCGACGGTACATTGGTAACCCTTCCGATCGAGAATCCTATCTTTCTCGGCATCCAACAGCGAGCATTTTCCTTATAGACAAATTTCTGTGGAAACTCTCCATACCTCAAATTTCTAGCTTCAAGGTAACACTTATTCGCTTGGAACCAGATCGTTTGCTTCGCAGTCGGTCTGTTCAGCACATCAACTAATGAGTCATTATCTGTAAACACAACATACTAACTGTCTGGAAGCACTAGGCCAAAACGCAAGACTGGCGACGAAAATTCGCGACGAATTTTATCTCCTAGCGACGTTTTATCACGGTTAGCGACGTTTTATTTTCGTCGCCAAATCAGTCCAAAATCGACGCCAAATACCCCGTCGCAAAGTCAGCGACGAAAATACGGTTGCGTCGCCAAGTGTGGCGACGAAAAACACACTTCGTCGCTAAAACCGTATTTTCTGAAAAAAATTATTTATTTATTTTTCGCGACGGATAATACATATTCGTCGCAAGTTGTTGCTACGGAATTTCATATTTCGTCGCAAGTTCACAGAATCTTTTGGCGACTAAATAGTTTTTTCGTCGCCCGGCTTTAATTAATTTGGCGACGTTAACGGAATTATATTTCGTCTCAAGTACTATTTTTGCTTGTGACGATTTATTTTTCGTCGCAAACTTTTTTTTTTTAATTATTTTATTGATTTCAATTATTTTCTATTACAAAATAAAATCAGCTGTTAAAAAAAATAAATAAAAAACCAAAACCATATTTACTCAAAAATATTAAAAATCACGATTACCAATTAAATATCAAAATACAACACAAACATCAATTCAAAAATTACATAAAAACTTGAAACCATAAATGTATAAGTTGAAGAGGCACACTAATTTCATCTCGTGTTTGTACTCCACTATTAAAACGCTCGAGCAAGGTGTTCAAAATACCTCGGGTTTCTTGCAATTGCTCTTCTAATCGATTAACTTTTTCATCTTTTAACTTTATTTTGTTCTTGCATTGTTTCTCGGGTTTCCTGCAATTGTTGTAAGGACTCAATTTAACTTAATTGAAACTTAATGACTCAATTGAACTTTTGAAACTTACCCAAACTAGAAATTGATTGAAATGAAGCTCTGGTTCTTCTTCTCTTCCATGGGAGTTTCTCCCCCACTATTTTTTTCTTGACTAACAATACCCTTTGAAGGGTAACCTCTGCCCATGTGCATCAAAATTCCTGGAGACAAATGGAAAGAAAGAAGGGGACCAGCGGCGACGGGAGGCCATAAGAAGTGGTCTTTTTTTACCAAGACCACTTAATGAGAAAAATACATTTATCAGTTCCCCTGTTTTCACTGTAATTTCGCACAAAAATACAAAAATTAATCGCAACCCTTAAAGAAATACGCCCGAGTAAAAAAACTTAAACCCAATATAAAACATCAAGAATATACTGCAAGAACATATATAACACAAGATTAGCAATAGATAAGACGAATTAATCTGCATGTGTGAGCAACAATTATACCTAGAAATTGGGAAGGGTCACAATTATTAAAATCACAATTATTCTATCAAGTCAAAGTTACATTCATAAACTAAAACTAAATTAAGGTAGTAGTCGCAACGGGAAAGCTTTTCAATTTTTAATTGACATCAATTTTCAATTTTCAACGGGAAAGCTTTCAATTTTTAATTGACATCAATTTTTAATTTTCAACGGGAAAGCTTTCAATTTTTAAAGTTGTGTTTGAATTTAATTTGAATTTCGTAAGCCTATCATATTTTAACTAAATCGGACACAAGCTATAGCACAAATCAGAGCTGTTGTCGATTATTTTTATTTTTACAGTTTAACCTTTTCTTCTAGTCGAACACAAATACTAGTTTGAGCCAAGTATATAAGGTTTAGAAAAATCCGTTATTTTTAAGGTTTCGACATAGTTTATAGCATTAACTCTTGAAATTAACAATCAAGGAAAAACAAGGGCTTCGCCCCAAAAGTGATAATATCGTTAACACTCATTGCAACCTGATTAAAAAAAAGTTGCGAATTGTGATTAAGGCCAACATTACTACAAATAACGAACATGCAAATAATGACATAAGTTTTACCAAATCAATGCCAATGGTCTCATGGATTCCAGTCTCGAAAGCCAGCTTAAGTTTGGTACCCACTCCGTCTGTACCAGCCACCAGATACGAATCCCCTGCGAATTATTGAAACATCGTTAGATTACAATATAATAAGATGGGAAAGACCACAAGATACAACCAACAATGAATAAGGTAAAAATTTACGTAACAAGTATTGAGAGCAATAAAATCAACAACATATAGAAACATGATCGGTTTGGTGAGTGCAAAAAATATGTTTCTATGAATCATCGCCAAATTTTGTAGTAGAAGACTTCTTTAGGGAAACGCCAATAAATTCGAAAATGATCTTCGAATGTGGGGAATCCAATCATAAAAAAAGGCAATAAGTTTCTCACTGTCACCCTAAAATAATTTGAAGCAACTTTTCCTTGTTAAATAAGTCCAAGTGTTGGACCGAAAAAAATGTCAAACAACAATCTAAAGCCAATCAATTCACATTCAAAGAAAAATGCACATTTCAGAGAGATTAATTGCAATTCACACATTAACCAAAACAACTGCAGCAAAACTATGGAATACGGGTAATAAGTAAAATAGAAAAAACCCTACCCAAAGGGAAAAGTCCACCAAAACCACCAATTCCAGGATCCATCTTTGCTATTCTCCTAACAAGTTCTGAACCAGCATCAATGTCAACATCCGCATCCTTGTACGTAAGTACCTCACCTTTTTCTCCACCAGAAGTTTCTACATGGTAAGAAACGTAAGTGTAGGCACATGCAAATCAGAAAATAGAATCAAACTCGCTATTCCTGAAGAAAAAAAGAGGGGAATTAGGGTTCGGAGGAAGAAGAAAGTAATACCCACCACTCAATCCGAAACCTTAAAAATAACGGATTTTTCTAAATGTCGTTTACGAATATATTTACCAACTGAGGAAGCACACTTAGCTTTGAGGTAATTAAGGATATATTTTGACAAAAAAAAAAAGAAAAAAAAAACCTTCAATATAAACTTAGCAGCAAAAAAAATTACCAATATAATTCTGGACGGAAGAGGGCGGACGGAGGACGGCTGGCGGCAGAGGTCTGGCGGCGACGGAGAGGGCTGACGGCGACGGCGGCAAGGGCTGGTGGGAGACTTCTGCGGCGGAGGGCTTACGGGATCGGCGACGATTAGGGTTCACGGAGGAGGGCTAACGCCGGTGGGCTGACGGGGAACGGCGGGCAGCGGACGGCGGGCAGCAGGCGGCGGTGGGCTGATCGGAGAAGGAGAGAGAGAGAGAGAAATTTTAGAGAGAGAAAGAGAGAGAGGGAGAGAAATTTTAGAGAGAGAAGAGAGAGACAGCAAAGTGAACGAATTAGGGTCCGTGCAGAATAATTAATCTAAACTTTGCGACGTTTCTACATTAACGTCGCAACATAATAATTTTTTTAAAAGGAACCCTAGCGACGTATACAGGTTTACGTCGCCACCAAATTCAGGAAAAAACAAAATTGAAAATATCTATTGCGACGGTTTCTCTGATCCGTCGCAAACAAAGATATATATATTTTTTTTAATAAAATCATGGCGACGTTTTTTCAAATTCCGTCGCCATATATTAGTTATTATTATATAATTGGGCATTACTAGCGACGTTTCAACACAATCGTCGCAAGGTATATTATTTTTCTTTTTTTAAAAGAACTATGGCGACGTATTATACTGTTTCGTCGCGAGTTTTCAAATATAAAATTGCAAAATATATAAATCTTGCGACGAACGTCCTGTTTCGTCGCAACAATTTTTTTTTTTTTTTTAATACGTGCGACGTTTTCATATGTTGCGTCGCGATCTAGAGACGATTATCCAAATCGTCGCGAGGGTTTTTAACAAAACCGGGGTTAGCGACGATTTTAACTCATAAACGTCGCAAACATGCTACGAACATAAAACCGTCGCTACAAAAAAACGTCGCCAGTCTTGCATTTTGGCCTAGTGTCCTCGGTGGAACTCAGGGACAGATCACGATACAACAGGTCCTCTAGTGAAGTCACGGTGATGTCTGGGTCTTAAGGATTAATGGTGTACTACTATATCATACAGACCTCTACTCGGTTATTGGTTACCACTTAGAGATCTCTAGATTGAGGGAGTTCTAGATTGAGGAAGTTCAGTGAATTCATCAACTTATGAGCACCCACTTATGTATGGTCGATGTCATAACACCGTTGACTGATGAGAAAGGCCGATATCCTCATTAGTGACGTAACCCGTTTACTAGGAACAATGTTTGACAGTTACTATACTTAAATAAATTATCTCACGATTCTACTAATTCCATTTTTAGTAATTAAGTAACTGTAAGGACTACATCTATGCTTATGCAAGGGAAAAATATATAGAATGCCAAAGGGGTTTTTTTATCATTAATAAGAAATAGATTATTTACGAGTAGTGTGAGAAAACACAACAATTGGTTGGCTCATCGGTCACCTACTCTAACAATCTCCCACTTGACCTAAAGCCAACTACTGATTACCTAAGTCACATCGACACTCGATGTTTCTCATGGACCGGTATGGGTAAAGGCTAAGTTCAGGGATCTAATACGTTGTCTACCGAGGCAACTCTCTCGAACTAAAGTTCGCCTCTATTAATTCTATAACTATTGAGATAATTATGATTCAGTATATGCTTGGATTTCTGATGAGACTTATTGAAATCATACATTTGACATTTGAATGTTATTCCGAATCCAAACTACTACATTTCGAGTCATACATTCCACACCATATGAACTTTGGCATTCCCGATAATCCACTTACGTGAAGTGGCTAGTGGGAGACGAGTTGAATAGTAGATCCAACTTATGCCATTTCGTGGGGTATCTCAAAAATTGTTTTAGATACTTATTCTACTATCCCTTGAAATAAAAGTTCTTATTTCAGGGAATGCCACGTTCTTGAAGAAGAAGTTTCAATGCGATAGAGTAAGTGTATGGTAGAACTCGAAGAAATTCGAGAACCACGAATTGAAATTCCAACACCATAAATAGAACAAGAGCCAATCAAAATCAAATCACCCATTAATGTACCTTCTCAACCTTCTATGTGGAGATTCAAAAGGATCCGTAGAGAACTCAATAGGCTAACCCTCATCGAAGGTAGTCAAAATGAATTGGACGAGGGATGTGATCCAAGAACCTTCAATGAGGCTATATTTGATGCAGTAAGGGACAATGATTTAACGCCATTAAATCCGAAATGGATTCCATATACTCCAACAAGGTATGGACCTTGATAGATCCACCCAAGGGAATCTTTTCCGTTGGATGCAAGTGTATCTATAATCTTTAAGTTGGAATACATGGAAAGGTAATGGACCTATAAAGCTAGATACATGAAAATGAGTTATACTCTACGACAAGTTGTTGTCTGTGAGATAACTTTTCACGAAACACTATGCTATCATTCCCTTAGGATTTTGCTCGCCATTTCTGCGTAGTATGACTACGAGATATGGAAAATGGATATGAAGATCACCTTCCTCAATGGTGAGATTGAGGAAATCAGAGTGGTGCAGCCGAAAGGCTTCATATCTTCTAGAAATTAGCAAAAGATTTGCAAAATTCCAGCGATCCATTTATTGATTAAACCTAGCATCCCATAAATTAGAATGTTTGGTTCGACACAAAATCATTAATTGATTTAGTAACGAATTCGAAAGATCCTTACGTTTACAAGAAGGTTAGTGGGAGTGCCATTACATTTAGACACGGCCACGGGGCGGATCGGGTCCGGGTCCGGGTCCAACTTTTAGGGGACCCAAAACCGGCCCGTGGGGAGGAGGGTCTGCGTCCGGGGCGGGTCCACCCAGGTCCATCTAGGCCCGGGCCGGGTCCCAGTTGGGTCCGGGTCCAAACCGGCTTCCCAACTTTTTTTCTTTTAATTACAACAAAGAAAAAAACTTAAATTGAAACTT
The DNA here is from genome assembly GCF_000504015.1 of Erythranthe guttata. The sequence continues at coordinate 368,298 of NW_012194788.1, read as the reverse complement.
GAAAAAACTTAAGATTAACTTTAAATTCAAAATTTAAAAAAAAAAATTGAATTTAAACACTAAACAATTTTAGAAAAAAAAGTGAAATGATTAAGACCTTGAGACATAAACTAAATAAAATGAAAGTTGTGAAGATTGGATTAGGGGTATTTATAAGTGAAAATAATATTTGAGAATTTTTTCAAAATTTTAAAATTTAAAAAAATCAAAATTTAATCTTTCGTTTAAATTAAATCGTGATTTTTTATATTTTTCAAAATTAAATATGTATGCATTTGTTATTAGTGGAGATTTTTAATATTAATAATAGTCAACATGACAATTTTTAATATTAATAATAGTGAACGTGATAATTATTATAATCATTTTATAGTGTTATTTATATTTATATATTTATAGTTAGGATTAGTATAACAATTAATAATTTTGCTAGAGTGGTTAGTACTCTACTCGAGCCACCTTGGTTTGAACCCCAAACTGACCATTTTTTTTGTTATTACACTTAAAAACTGGGTGGACACGACGGGTACTCGGGTCCGAGTCCTCGGGCCCCCCGCTGGGTCTTGAGTCCGAAAAATGGGGACCCGAAACCGACCCATGTTTTGTCGGGTCCTACACCAAAATAGACATTTTCTAATAACAATTTTTTTTGTTTATAAAGGATTATATTCGTTAGAATTTCCTAACAGATTTTTACCGTTAGAAAAAAAACTCATCACAAACAAAAACAGTCTTTCAAATAAACTCATCCCCATGTCTTGGGTCTAAAATACCCTCCATAATATAATTCTTATCAATTCCATCGTTTATGCTCTAACTTCCTTAATATTGCAAATTGACCCAAGATTTAAACAAATATATCACATTAACCCGCAAAATAATAATTTTTTGAATTTTTTTTTTTTTCAGAAAGTAATTTCTTTTCTGATTTTTTGTTTCCGGCCATATTCCGGCATTGACCATTGTCCGGCCTTGACTTTTTAATTTTTAATTTTTAGTTTTTTTGAATTTTTTATTTCTAAAATGTTTTCCGGCCGGTCAACCGCCGTTGACCGCCGATCTCTGGCGTTGACTTTTTTATTTTATAAATTTTGTTTTTTCTTAGAAAAAAATATTTTAATTAATATTATTGTCTTGGCTGCTAAATTACTGTCTCTAACTATAATATTATTGTTTGAGACAGTAATATTATGAATATTATATTTCCTAACAGTAATATTACTAATATTACTGTCCCAAATAGTAATATTACTGTTTGAGACAGTAATTTAGCAGCCAAGACAGTAATATTAATTAAAATATTTTTTTAAGAAAAACAAAATTTCAAAAAAAAAATAGTCAATTAACAGTTAATTTACTGTCCCCGACAGTTAAATAACTGCTGGAGACAGTAATTTAGCAACGAAGACAGTAATATTAATTAAAATATTTTTTTTAAGAAAAAAGGTCAATTAATAGTTAAATTACTGTCTCTGACAGTTAAATAACCGCAGGAGACAGTAATTTAGCAGCCAAGACAGTAACATTAATTAAAATATTTTTTGAAGAAAAAAAAAGTCAATTAACAGTTAAATTACTGTCTCCTACATTTAAATAACTGCTGGAGATAGTAATTTAGCAGCCAAAACAGTAATATTAATTAAAATAGTTTCTTAAGAAAAAAAAGTCAATTAACAGTTAAATTACTGTCTCCGTCAGTTAAGTAACTCATGGAGACAGTTATTTAGCAGCCAAGAAAGTAATATTAGTTAAAAAACATTAAGAAAAAAAAGTCAATTAACAGTTAAATTACGGTCTCCGACAGTTAAACAACTGCTGGAGACAGTAATTTAGCAGCCAAAATAGTAATATTAATTAAAATATTTTTTTAAGAAAAAACAAAATTATAAAAAAAGAAAAAAGTCAACGCCGAAGACCTGGCGGTTGACCTACGAGGAAAAAAATTCAGAAAAAAAAAGTTTCCAAAAGAAAAAAATAAAAAAAAAAATCAATGCAGGAGACCGGCTGACTGGTGGTGGCGGGTCAAAATTGGGGTCAAAATTGAAATTAGGGTTAAATTTGGTTAATTGATGAAATTGGGCTAAATTGGGTTGTAAATCATGAAATTGGAGTTGAATTGGGTTTCAATGAATTGAAGGTAATTTTGGTTTATACAAAATGATTTTCTTTATTTGCAAATAAGTTTGAATGAGCTGGATTTATTTGAAAGACAAAAAAGTTAGATGTCCCTTTTTAATTAAGTGCCCTTGTAATGAGTCTTTTTGAGATTAACCCTTAATAATAAGTCGTTTATATTACTTTTTAATAAATAAAACAATATCTCTAACGGTTGTTATGCGTTAGTAATAGTAATAGTACGTCAGCCCACAAATTATAACAATTTAGAAATTAAAATAACTATTATTATATAATAGGAGTAAATCTATGACTTTATATTTTTCCGTACCCCTCTTTCTCTCCTCCATTTTTCCTTCCCATCTTTTATTACGTTGTTCTTCTTTCTCTGTTCGACATTACAACCTTACTTTTCTCTCTATCTCCATGTCGATCAGCCATTAACGATATATGACTGAGGTAAACTTCGGTTTCCTTCTCTCGCCTCAACCACTGCTAATGCCGGCCTTTATTTATTGCATTTACCACCATCTCGCATTCTATTCGCTCATTCGTTCAAGTAAGGTGTCTCTTCCTTCCCCTCTCACTCTCCCTCTCCCTCTCTTGTTTATCCTTTGATGAATTGTTCTCTTGTTTTCCCTTTAATTGTCAGCCTCCATTCATATGCTAGGAATCTACTAAAAGAAACCCTAAATTCGATTTTGTTCTTATAAAACCCTAAATTGGATTTTTTTTTTTTTTTGCATTTGTGTTTATCTTGAATCTATGATAGGTTTCTTAACAACTAAATATTGTTGTGGTTCTTATTTGTTTTACCTTGGCAGGGGTTACACGAGTCAATTTTAAATTTTATAGTATCTAATTTTTGTGCTTGAGAGTAGAAGCCATAGTAGTGAACTGGAGAACCATATTTTCTTTGATCTTGTTGTTTGGGTCAGTAATAAGAAGTTTACTTCAATTATTAATAATAATAGTCAACTGTTTTCGGTATTAGCGTCTGAGCTCACTGGACAAATAAGAACAGATACTGAGAAGAGTACAATAATTTTTGGCGCTGAGAAAGAAGAATAATTGGTTATCAAAGTTGGCTAGTGGTGTTGCAACATTCACTTCCATATATAGGTTCAAAATATTTAACATATAAGCTAATGTCTTGTTCTTTTATTATTAGCTCCATTTTTTCATTGGGTGGAGCAGAATTTGGTGAAAGAAAAGAGAAATTACCGAATAGGCTCAAGGAATCAGAACTATTGTTAAAACTTACAAGGTATTATTCGTAAATTTCATGTTTGATTTCGAAGTCATAATATAAAAACACAGGTCATTTGAACACAAAAGAAAGATTAACAAATGTTCTGAAGCTAGAAAATGAATTTTTTTTAGGGATTATTTTGTAGACCCTCCTCATTTCCAAATTATATAGAACTAACTACCAAGTGGATTACACTCTAGGGGAAATCCCCCTCATTTCGAAAATATTTTGACATACCCCCCTCGGGCACCCTGAAGTCCCTATAATACCCTTTTAAAATAAGTTTTAAACCCTAGCCACTCACAATCGTCTCTCTCTTCCTTTCCCAGATTCAAATCTCACCTCCATATATCTCCAATCGGTGAAATTGCTTCCCGGAGTCATAACTCTCTCTCCGGTGGTCGGAATTCGATGGTTTGACTACCGTTGGATTCTTCTCGCCGAGCTCTTTCTTTTGGTGGTGATTTCATTCAGTTTGGAGCTTTGTATCTGGTTCTGCAATTTGTTTTTCATTCGACGACGATGGTCTTTCCGGAGTTGTATTTTGTGTTCCACCAGTCGATATTTGACGAGCTACCCACCGTTGTATTCCTCACGTCGAGATCTATATTTTGATGGTAATTTCGTTTATTTTTATGTTTTCAGATTTATTTCTATAATTTTTTGCATTTGTGAGCGCGCGGAATCGTGGGTGGTTATTAGCGGCGGCTAGGGTTTTGGTAGGAGGCGAGGGGGGTGAGAAGTCACTGTCTGTTTGATTTAAAATTTGTAGCATTTCCCATTAATAACCTCTCTCTCTATCTCTCGATCTCTTAGTGTTTGTTAATTTTTGAGTGTTTTGATGTTTCTTCAAATTTTCTTGATTTGCACTAAAGTATTTTTTTTGTTTTGATTTTGCAATAGCAGCTTAATGAAAGCCATTGATCCTCTCCTTGAAGGTGTCAAAAATTTGGTTGAAGTTACATCTTCTTCAAGTTACAGTGTTCAACAGACTGTATACATTACTATACATTACTATACATATAGTAAATGTAGTTACATATGCATATATTTGTGTATATTCGATTTGTATTTTATTGTTCCGAGGTGATTTATAGTAAAAATATTGAAATTTGTAAATTTTTGTTGGGATTTATGAATTTCTTTTGTATAAGCCAGTATTCGTGTGTGTATACAATTGATCGACTAAAAATATGGGTAAAAAAACGAACATAACTATGAATTACTATAGGTACTACAGTTACATGTAGTTATTTTCAGTACAATAAACATATTGTTTTGAAAATTAAAAAAAAAATTTAAAAAATTAATTTTTTTTAACAATTAAAAAATATTAAAAAAAAAATATATATATATATACATATAAATTTAACAAACATGTGTATTATTAAAAAAAAGAAAAAAAAAAGAAAAATAATAATAAATAAATCAGCGAAAATGATAAGGGGTCTTAAGATATAGGTCCTTGGTGACAAACTAATTAGAACTAAATGACAAGTTCAACTAAACAGTTGATTCACATCATTTATTAAATTCATCCCAAAAATGCCCCTCAACTCAAAAATTCAAATTGTATTTATCATTTTTTATTATGCATTTAATATCCTCATTTTTCCATCTAACATATTTTTTTTTCTTTTTTCATTCTAGCATTTTTTACATTATTATAAACAACTTAATTTTTTTCCCATAGTTTTAATATTTTATTGAAAATTACGAAAAAATATATTTTTTGTTATTGTTAAATAGTACAGCATATTTTAAAAATACTATGGTGTACTATAGTATACTAATATTGAAAATTATGAATTTTTTTTAAAAAAAAAATCGGTCGTAGTCGTCTATAGACACCTATAGTAACCATAGTAATCCGTAGTCACGCACTCTTAAAACCCTTGCTTCCATTTTGAACCCTAGCCGCTACCGATTTGTAGACACTCATAGTAATACATAGACACCCGTAGTCATTCGCACTCATTCAATATGAAACCCTAGATCCGCCACCACCTCCGCCTATGAAAATAGATCTTCGATATCTGCCCATATATAATCATCAAACCTTTCATCCTCTTCCTTTATGTCTCACTTTCCATCTTAATTAGCCTTCCTCTCCTCCAAACCCAACATCAAATTACGACAAAAAATTACCATCGCCGTCGAAAAAAATCACCACCGATGCAAGCGACCAAAACTGCCGCCGCCCCTAGCGACCAAAATCACCGCCGCCGCCAGCGACCCAAAACCACCACCGCGCGCCGCCCCCACATCGACATCCGATCTGAAAAAATCCTCCTATAACGGGTACCTTCAAGTCAGGACCACTACAGAGAGAGAGAGAGAGAGAGAGAGAGAGAGAGAGAGAGAGAGAGAGAGAGAGGGGCCGATGAAAAAAAGGGAGAAAGAAGCCATGGTGGGATGGGAGAAAAAAATGAAAAAAAAAGAGAGAGAAGGTCATGGGTGGGCGGCGGTCTAGAGAGAGGGAGAGAAATAGATAAATGGCAGAAGAGAATTAGGCGTTGTTTTTTATTAAGTAGAATAAGGGTATTTTTGGGTTAAATAAAAATAAAAGGATGTGGCTCAAATTTTATTTTCAACTAAGGATTTAATTAAAATGTTCTATTTAAGGTTGTGTCTCACATCTAATTAGGTTTGGTTTGAGGGGTGTCTCCAATATTAACCTAAATGATAAATGCAGGATCAAAACTGCTTAATGCAATTTGGCCGAAAATTGCATATAAGGGTAGTATAGTACTTTCGCTTCTCCAGGGGGTATGTCAAAGGATGATTTATGTTTGGGTTTGAGTTTATCCCTAGTTTATTGGGTGACTAGGGGCATGTAAAATAACCCCTTTTTATCTACACATTTAAAGGTTGTGTTTAATGTAGTAAATACAATTTATTTTATTGTTATTGATCCCACCTTACTTGGAGATGTTGGTGAGAGATTCATATTAAATTTGACGATTAATCAATGTACTGGTCAAAGTGGCACTTCTTGTTTTATAAGTGTTGAATTATTTTTTTCTCTTCTATAATGTGTATATATGGTTATCTTATATCTAGAATTCCATTGTTTTGGGATAATACTAATTGTGTTGATTAAAAATTAAAATCGACAGTTATAGATTGACCTTAGGGAGGAGAGGAAGACCTTCTGGCTGACTACCTTTTGCTCTTCTAGCTGCTCAAAGGGTCATCTCAAGTTGAATGTTCAACTTCATGTTCAAGGTCAATTAGGTTTATTTTATGGTTTATGTATGTGAATGATGCTTTGATATGAACATTTTCTTATATTTTTCTTATGTTGATCCTTAGGCTTTTTTTGTGAAGACCGCTGCTCTTGTTTCTTCTTCCTTTGTCCTTGTAGTCTCATTTCGATGTACTGTTGCTACTCACTTCACATTTCCAGGTTTGATTTCTTCTTCTCAATTGTATCTCCATCGAATTAAAAATTCTCCCACAAATATATAAATTTCATAACTTAGCAAATTTCCACTGCCCTCAACAATAAGCATGTACAATCTCAAAGGGGTAACGAGTTCACATCCAGAAGAATTGAAAAGATTTTATCATCAATACTGTTATTAGGGATCAATTATTTAAGTAGGAAATTATTTTTTTATTATGGCATTTACATTGGCATTATGGTGTTGTTTGTTTCATCATGGTGAACTGTACATTGATCTCTTTGATACTTTGTATTGCATTGTTTTTTATGTTAGAACATTTTATTGTAATTTATAGGTATTGTGGATGTATGATTTGCGTTCCATTATTAACTAATGTTTCATATTTTATTATTTTGGTTTAATTAATATATAAAATGGAAGTGTAAAAATTATGATTTTTTTATTATATTTTTTTTACTTTATTAAAAAGAAATTCTAACAGTTATATCCGTTACAAATTTAGCTAAGAGCGTTGCAACAAAAAAACATTATTATGTAATTTCTAACGGATAATAACCGTTAGCAAATTTTACTTTCGCTACGGTATCTTTTATTTTTCTAACGAATTCTTATTTTTTTTCCAACGGATATAACCGTTACAAAGTTTTGGCCATATATTTCTAACGCAGGTTTTCTAACGGAATTCCGCCGTTAGAAATAACTATTCCAACTTACCGTGAATGTTAGAAAATGTCCATTTTGGGTCCGAGTCAAACCCGGCCCGTGGCCATGTCGAATTACGTTTCCCAGTACTTTGTGTTGATCGCATCCTACTCATTGGGAATGTTGTAGGGATGCTAAAATCAACTAAATCACGATTGTCCACACATTTCTCAATAAATGAATTTGGGATAAGCTTCCTACGTATTAGAGGATACGTATCTATAGAGATAAATAAAAGAGGTCGATTCGTTATCCCGATTCATATTATAGACATGATATAATGTATGCAGTGAAGCGTCACTGTAGATATCATTCTAACCCCAACCAAATTAGTTGGGTAGCTATGAAACAAATTTTTAAATACTTGCGAAGTACTATGAACTTGTTCATATATAGTCTATGGGGATTTCGAATTGAAAATAAAGTCGTTCCACGACTTTAGTGTTTCAATCGGAAGTGGACGACTCAAAAAGGACGTCGGGTTTTATATTCATGCTTATTAACGAGGTGCCGTATGAGTTCCAAGTGAAACATGACGGCGGGTTCCACCTCCGAAGCTTAATATATTGCGGCATTAGATGACGCAAATGTAGCAGTTGTTGGAAAATTGAGGTGTTCACCTCAAATTTGGAAAATATTCAAGTAAAATTCCATGATTATTTCAAGGAAAAAATAATGGAAACATAATCTACGCTTCAAGTAGATAATTGTAATGTATTTAATTACTCAAATCTAATATGGGATGAATGAGAAATAAATGCACAAAGAAAGTACTTCAATGAGCTAAAGTGAGCTCAAAGGGCTTGGTGGGAGGTGAAAAGTCACCTATCCCACATTAGGAAAAGAGCATTAATGAGAACACTTTAAATAGTTTCAAGTGGATAGCTAGAGGTATAATCAAGTGTGGGCTTAAGTACAAAGCCACACGCGCGCCGCCGCCGCCCGCCCAGACCGAGCGCGTGGGTGCGTGCGTGCGCGTGCGCCTTTGGACTTTGGACTTTTGAAATGTTTTGTTTGGAGTTGGGTCGGTTTTGGGCCTAAAATTAATTAAGTTTTGGGCTTAATTAATATTAAATCTAGCATCATATCCGAACAGGTGGCAGTTTAAACACAAATTGGTGTTTAACCCCTGGGAAATGGCACAATGTGGCCCTTTTCATTACCTAGAGTTGTGCGTTTTGGAACACAACTTCTGGAAACTATGAATAGAGCTCTAGTTTTCAAGCAATCTCACTCAATCATCCAAGGATTCATAAGCATAATTGTTGCATTATCTTCCCTTCGTGTCAAAAAGTCCAAAACGTCTTTTCGTTCGTTGTGTTCCAACAGTTGTTGTGCTACTCTGTTGGAACTGTAAGTCGTTGTATCTTGGGAGACAATTGCCAAAACTGAAGCAATGTAGCGGGGCAATTTTGTCTTAAGTAGAAAGAACAAAGTTCTTGCATCAACTATTCTCTGTTACTCAAAATCGCCGTTCAAAAATTACCTATATCGAAAAACCTCTCTATAACAATCTTAAGACAAAATTTCTTCGTTCTGCTTTCGAGATGGAAAATCAAGGAATCGAAATTGTTGATGCTAGTGCCGCTGCCGTTACCACTCCTAATGTTGCTGCCGCCACTGCTACTTCGGCAATTCCAATGGCTCTTCCGATCCATACATCTGCCCCTACTCATGGAGAAAGACCGGAAAAATTTATCGGTATTGAATTCAAAAGGTGGCAACAAAAGATGCTGTTTTACCTGACCACCATGAATCTTCATGGGTTTTTGCGACAAGTTGCTCCTACGGTGGCTGAAGACGACACTGACGTTCAAAGGAGAACTACTTATGATGCTTGGTACCACAATGACTTTCTCTGTCGAAACTACATCCTCAACGGACTTGACAACACGCTGTACAACGTCTACAACAACTTCAAGACTGCGAAAGAGTTGTGGGACTCTCTCGAAAAGAAGTACAAAATGGAGGATGCCGGCTTGAATAAATTTATAGTCAGACGGTTCCTCGACTACAAAATGGTGGACTTCAAGATAGTGGTCGAGCAAGTCCAAGAGTTGCAGTTGATTATGCATGAGATTCATGCCGAAGGAATGCAACTAAGGGAGTCTTTCAAAGTAGCCGCAATCATCGAGAAGCTACCCCCTCAGTGGAAAGATTTCAAGAACTACCTCAAACATAAGCGCAAGGAAATGCGGCTTGAGGACTTGATCGTGAGGCTTCGAATTGAGGAGGACAATCGTCAAGCCGAAGCCAAAACCGTGAAAGGAAAGATGGAGGCAAAGGTTAATTTGGCCGAGCCAAGTAACAAGAAAATAAAGGTGACCGAAGGAAAGCCAAATCCTACCAAAAAGTTCAAAGAAACCTGCCACAACTATGGAAAAATTGGTCACATGGATCGAGAATGTCGTTAGCCAAAGAAGGGACAAAACCAAGCTAACCTCGCCGAGGAAAAAACTGTCTCTACCAATTTGTCCGAGATGGACCTCACTGCTGTGGTGTTTGAAGCCAATTTGGTGGACAATCCAAGAGAGTGGTGGGTGGACACCGGAGCAACGCGCCACATTTGCTCGGACAAAGAGATGTTCTCCTCCTATATAGCCATTGAAGGAAGGAAGCTATTTATGGGAAATTCTGCTACATCAAACGTAGTGGGTGAAGGCAAGGTGGTGCTAAAGATGACTTCTGGCAAAGATCTTACGCTTGTGGATGTGATGCATGTCCTGGACATTCGCAAGAATCTAGTCTCCGGAGCCCTATTGAGAAAGGCGAGGTTAAGGCTAGTGTTTGAGGCCGATAAGTTTGTTTTGACCAAGAATGGTATGTTTGTAGGCAAAGGGTACCTCGAGAAAGGGCTCTTCAATATGAATGTAATGGCGGTGAAGCATACTATGAATAAAATAAATGTTTCTTCTTACTTGCTTGAGTGTTCTAATTTATGGCATGATAGATTAATACATGTGAATTTAAGTACATTACAAAGGCTAGTTTAATTGGACTTGTTGCCTAAAATGGAAATAAATTCAAAAACAAATGTGAAATTTGTGTTGAGGCAAAAATGGCCAAAGCACCGTTCCATAGAGTGGAAAGAAGTACTGCACCTCTAGAATTAATTCTTACGGACATATGTGACTTGAAATTTGTGCAAACTAGAGGAGGCAAAAAGTACTTCATAACCTTTATTGATGATTGTACAAGGTATTGTTACGTATATCTACTTAACAGTAAAGACGAGGCTTTTGAAGTATTTAAAACTTGCAAAAGTGAGGTGGGGAATCAACTTGGTAAAAGTATCAAAATGATTCGAAGTGATAGAGGAGGAGAATATGTCGCTCCATTTGAATAATTTTGTGCCTCTAATGGTATAATTCATCAAACGACAACACCATACTCACCGCAATCCAATGGAGTTGCCGAGCGAAAAAATCGAACTCTTAAAGAGATGATGAGTGCTATGTTAATTAGCTCGGGCTTACCCCAAAACATGTGGGTGAAGCCATACTCTCGGGAAATTACATCTTAAATAAGATTCCCCATAAAAAGATGGATAAAACACCATATGAATTATGGAAGGGTCGAAAACCATCTTATAAATTCTTTAAGGTGTAGGGGTGTTTGGCTAAAGTTGAAGTACCTAAACCTAAACAAGTCAAAATTGGACCCAAGACTGTTGACTGCATTTACATTGGACATGCAAATAACAGTAGTGCCTATAGATTTATAGTGCATAAGTTTGAAATTCCTGACTTAAATCGTGGAATGACAATTGAATCAAGGAATGCAACATTCTTTGAAAATATTTTTCCTTGTAAAGAAACAATTGAAGGAAGTTCTAAAAAGAGAACTTACAAAGCTACAAGTGTTCCAACTCAAAATGGAGATGAACCTAGACGTAGCAAGCGAGCCAAAATTTCTAAGACATAATTGGGCCCGACTTTCTAACTTTTATGTTGGAAAATGAACCAAGGATTACACAAGAGGCCTTGTCTAGTCCCGATTCACCATTATGGGAAGAAGCCATAAGAAGTGAGATCGACTCCATTATGCAAAATCATACTTGGGAATTAGTAGATCTTCCACCGGGGTGCAAAACTTTAGGATGCAAGTGGATCCTTAAAAGGAAATATAAGGCTGATGGGTCAATTGATAAATTCAAGGCTAGACTAGTAGCTAAAGGATTTAGACAAAAAGAAGGTTATGACTTCTTTGACACGTATTCGCCTATGACAAGAATCACTTCAATACGTGTGCTCATTGCTATTGCAGCATTGAACAACCTTGAGATACACCAAATGTATGTTAAAACGACATTCTTGAATGGTGAACTCGATGAGGAAATATACATGGAACAACTCGAAGGGTTTGTGGCTCCCGTTCAAGAGAAAAAGGTGTGTAAACTTGTAAAGTCACTATATGGTCTTAAACAAGCACCCAAACAATGGCATGAAAATTTTGATAGAACTATGGTATCAAATGGTTTCAAAATAAATGAATGTGATAAATGCATCTACATTGAAGGTTCATCAAATAATTTTGCGATTGTTTGCTTATACGTGGATGACATGTTGATTATGGGCAGCAATCACGATGTTATCGTGAAAACAAAGAACATGTTAAAAAATAATTTTGACATGAAGGACATGGGCCTAGCCGATGTTATCTTGGGAATCAAGATAGCTAGGACACCAAATGGAATTGTCTTAACACAATCTCATTATGTTGAAACCATGCTTAAGAAATTCAATGCATTTGAGAGTTCTCTTGCAAAAACACCAGTGGACTTGGCTTTACATTTAGCCAAAAATCAAGGTGATGCTATCTCTCAAATTGAATATGCAAAGATCATAGGGAGTCTAATGTATTTGACAAATTGTACTCGTCCCGATCTTGCATATGCCGTGAATAAATTAAGTCGATTCACGAGTAATCCAAGTAAAGATTATTGGAAAGCAATCACTAGAGTACTTAGATACTTAAAGTACACAATAAACTTTGGATTGCATTATACAAGATATCCAGCTGTGCTAGAAGGCTATAGTGACGCAAACTGGATATCGGATACTAAAGACTCCAAATCCATGAGTGGATATGTATTCATGATTGACGGAGGAGTTGTTTCATGGAAATCTTGTAAACAAACGTGTATAGCGAGATACACAATGGAATCCGAATTTATAGCTTTAGATAAAGCCGGTGAAGAAGTCGAGTGGCTTCGCAATTTCTTAGAAGATATTCCCTATTGGTCGAAACTTGTGCCCGCAATAATGATTCATTGTGATAATCAATCTGCGATAGCAAGGGCTCGAAACACAATGTACAATGGTAAGTCTAGACATATCCGTCGAAGGCACAATACCATTAGGCAATTGATCTATAATGGAATTATCTCAGTTGACTTTACGAAGTCAAACGATAATTTGGCCGATCCTGTGACGAAAGGAATCAATAGAGATCAAATGTGCAAGTTAGTGATGGGAATGGGTCTAAAAACCCACAACTAAAAGAAAATCCATGATGGTAACCCAACCTTGTAGATTGGTGATCCCAAAATCTTGGTTCAATGGGCAAACTAAGTTATGGAAATTCAAATTGTGCACTTGGAAAATTATTCCTACCATTCCCTAAACTCAAATGCTACCTGTCAAGTGTGGTGAGGATAAGTCTAAGTGACTTTTAATGATTCCTATGACCTATTAAGGTGGAATATGACAGGATATTCTTTTAGGAGATCACCTATGTAAATGAGTAGTATAAGGCTCCTTCGACGAAACACTTTTGAACCCAAGAGTTGGTCCAAGACCGAAATAGACAAAACGTGAGAACACAAGACGTTAGAAATGTTATTGTGTAAATGTTGCTGTCTTGGTTTACATAAAAGTTGATTAGTTCAAGACATCACGTTCACTAAGAAACAAGTAAATCCAACAACATTTTACTAAGAAAGGTTCAAAGCCAAAAGCTACCTCTCCCGATGCAATAACGAATCGTTTGGACTTTAAGTATCTGCATGCATTAATCTCATTCATGTGGGGGATTGTTGGAAAATTGAGGTGTTCACCTCAAATTTGGAAAATATTGAAGTAAAATTCCATGATTGGTAATGGTTTTGGTGAAAGAAACCATTAGGGTATGGTAATGGTTTTGGTAAAAGAAAAGAAAACCGTCATGGTTTTGTATGGTTCTGGTTTTACCTTTACGATCATGGGTACCCGACCATTTACCATATATATATATATATATATATATATATATATATATATATATATATATATATATATATATATATATATATATATATATAATTATAATTCAAACAATATGAAAAAAAGATAATTTGGCAAAATTTTAAATAAAGTATTAAATAATTTACGGATGATATATTTGTATAATTGTTGGGTGCTAAATACCTAACACGCAAGTGCACGTATCGCAAACAAGTAGTAAAAGTGGACTCGTGAGAGTCGGATGTCAATCCCACAGGGAATACTCAAATTATCTAATCCTAAGTACCAAATTCTAACAACTATGATTTTTATCCAGCCTACGCAAAGATGTCAGATCTAACCAACTAAATAATTAAACTAATTATGAAAGCAAATAAACACGAGAAAATATCAATAAAAACGGACCTAGGATTTTATCTTCCCCCTATGCAAGAATTGCTCACCCAAAACCCCTCAATTATGAAATATATGATTCATGATTATTAACTCGAGACACTAATTTACTCATAACCCGTTGTCGCGTGTATTATGAGTCTATTATTCATAAACGGTTCACTATATGTCTATGCAAACTAGTTATCAATAAAGCATTAACTAACAAGTCTCGTAAATGGCTACCTAAGGTGATATATGTATGTCTACGACACCACATGCAATTGACACACTCATCCGGTGAAAACTACTCGAAGGTTCTTATACTTACCGTCTAATTATCAAAATAGCTCTGTCGATTCAATCCCAATAATCATAGATAAAGCACATAAATTGATCAAGTTCATGCACTAACAATCATAACAAGTATAAGAAATAATCATAAAATCATAATTGCGTAATCTCAAGAAAATGGGTTCACCATCCCCACATAGGGTTCCAACAAAATCCTAGATTAAAATCTTAGCTACTCATGTTCTCTACAAAAAAACATAATAAAAATATAAAAAGACATAGATTAAGAAAAGATAGATAAAAGAAGAATTGTGATGAAGATTTGTCAATTCTCCGTCTTCGATTCTTCGTTCTCTCGCTCCTCTCGCTCCAAGGTTGTGTCAAAATTCCTCTAATTCGTGCTTGGTTTGGGCTTAAATAGATGTCCCAACTTGGTAGAAAAATTTAGGTTTCCTTGTGTGATTAAAAGTCCAAAATTGTCTCCAGCGTGTTTTGGCACGGCCGCACGCGAATCAGTGCAATTCTCACACGGCCGCACGCGAATCGCCGAAACCTTCTGCCCAACTTCTGCAGTTGGCACGGCCGTGCCACAAATAGGCTAAAATTGGCACGGCCGCGCGGGCCACTTTTCAACCAATTTTCAGCATATTTTGTTTTCTTCCGTTTTTGCCCGTTTTTTACCTTTTTTGGATCGTTTCGTCCTTGGAACTTCTAAATCATCAAGTTGTACCTAAAATACAATAAACCACTCATTAAGCATCATAAAATCAATAGAAGTATACAAAAATCCTCGTAAGAAAGTATACATTGAGTGTAAAATATACACTCAACAATAATCTACTTTTTTTTCTTCTTTTCTGAGGGTTACTTAAACGTTATCAGATCTAGAGTTATTTTTTATTACCATAATTTAAATGGTAAATGGGAACTCGTGGGTACACAGATATTCGTGGTAACGGTACTGGTATTTTCATTAACTTTTTAAAAGGGTTTGGTATGGTCATGGTTTTATATTAAATGGTAATGATTCTGGTATTGCACTTTTTCGAGGGTACCCGCTCCGCTGCCATCCCTACTATTGATGATCCCATTATGGCCTTGTAACTCATGACCTTTGAGAGGTTTTCTAGCTCTATAAATAGAGCACTATGTAATGTATTTTTCACACTTGAAGATATGGAATAACGTATTACATATTCTCCCTACTTTGTTTTCTTCTTCTTGTATAGTATTTCCTAGTTTCTCAACACGTTATCAGCGCGATTTTATCTACTTTAGTTTTCGAGTAAATATGACCCAAGGAAGATAATTTCATATACATAGAAAATGAAAAGGGAGTTTGGTTTAATATTTTATTCTTGTTTTGAGTTGACCAAAAATTAACAATTTTATTTTTGTTGTAGGTGAATTTTTGCACAATTCACGAGGTCAGATTTTGAGTTCCATTTCGGGATTGGTTATGTCCGAATTTGAGAAAGTGTAAAAAATAAAACTTGTAGAATTTTCCGTTGGCTGTTCGGAACATTTTGAAACATCAAATCGGATCTGGATCGAGAGAGATATGCTTAAAATACTCAGCTCTGCCAGAGCTGTCCCTTGTGCGAATTTTGAACATGATTTTCTAAAAGCAAAAGGGACACGGATTAAAGGCCTAAAGCCTAGATTACATACGATATTAGAAATCTCGATTGAGTATATTAAGTCTAAATGATAAGACTCTTGAAAATTTGAGTTAGAGGGTATTCTCCATTTATAGTACTATTCTTTCATGATCAAAGTACTATAACAATTTTTATTATACATTGAGGCTTGAAGCCCAAATCGAGCACGTGCAATGAAGTGACTCGAAGATTTGAGTGGTATATTAAAGAACCACTTGCTCTCTAATTTATACGACATGGAAAGCTCCAACAATCAAAAATGATTTCGAAGTTCATATCTTTTTTGCTCGAAGCCTAGTTTAAATATGAAGGCTTAATGTTGATGCATATCAAATATAAAGGCTCCAAGCCTAGATTAAATTTGAAAACTAGAAGTTTCGATTGAATATATTAGACTCAATGTCTAAGTAATGATACTCAAAATTGAATATTTGAGTTAATGGGTATTTTCCACTCAAGATACCATTACTTTACAATTAAGTACCAAATATAAAGGCTTGAGGCCTAGATCGAGTACATAAATTCAAGGTATAAAACTCAATCCTTGATATTTGAATAGTATATTGTACTTGAATGAACTATTGAATTTGTGGTTCAATGATATATATCAAAATTCGAGTTAATTATAGTACTTTATTTCATATCAAGTACTATAATTATTTATATGAAGCCTTCAGGCTCAAATCGAGTACATAATTTTAAGCAATAAAACTCAAATCTTGAATAGACTATTACGCAATTTGAAATTATTCCTTTGTGATTCAATAATATGAGACATATTACGCAATTTGAAATTATTTTTGATAGCTCAAGAAGAAACGTAACTTGAGCTTTGGATCATTGAACTTGAAGATCCATTTATGTGTCATAGAGAAATAGACAAATATTTCATATGAGAATGCATCTTAAAGACACAACAAAGTATTATTGTATCTTGAGGATACAAATAAAGTATTGGTAATACATGTCTCGATGACACAAATTGAATATATGTTGCTATGTGTCTTGAAGATACACAAAATGGAAATTTGTAAGAGAAAATATTCTCTAATCCATGTGACTTGAAATGGTCCATCAATAGCAAAATTTTGATTCAAATTATGATCGTGAAGTAGCAACATAAAAATTAAAGTTGCACTCATACTAGCAAAAATCAAGAAAATTTGATAGCATATCATACTATAATACGAGTTGTGGAGCTAAAATTGAAATAATGCAAAGCTTGTTTGATTGTTGTTATTTGAAAGTTAAAACAACAAAATATTTTAAGAGATATCTTAAATAGATATCATGGTGCTTATTACAATATAAATTTATCTCACCCTTAGAGGTGAAGAGATGAGAGAAATATGAAAAATGACCGATCATATATCCATTTTACGATAAAGCATGTTGATAAGCTTTATCAAGCACCAATACAAAATAAAATGAAATTGCGTTTGTTTTGGAATCACGATATTGACCAATTCAATTTTAAGTTGCAAATTCACTCCAAATCCATATCTATGGAATGTACGTGATTTTTTTATTAGTCTAGAGTAGATGAAATTTCAATCCAAACGAAAAAAAAGGGATCTGATTTTCTTGTTAAAATTCCAAATACTCTGCATATTCTGATTTTTCAAAATTTACAATTTACTCCTTCAAAATTTTCATTTTAGTCCCCCGAATTTGAAAATTTTACGATTCAGTCCAAATATTTTTCAGAATATGCAGCTCGTTCCACTCATCATCTAAAATTATGAATATATTTCAGCATTTTAAGTTTTCAACGAATTTTAAAAAATTGGAGCATTGTCCCTAAAGTTTTCTAAATTTACATTTTGGTCCCTGAATTTTCAAAATTTTAAAATTTGATCATTTATGTTCCGAACATGATTCTCAAACTTAGTTACTTTCATCTTGATAACATGCTATATCACATGGTTTATTTATTATTTATGCTACGCAATATTTTGCACCCATAATGGGAGATATTTCTATGACATACATTATCAATTGTCATTTTAATGAGACAATATCCCGCCGTTAAGGGGGACATAAGAAGCCGGTTCTTGTATAACGGCGTGAATAATATGAAATGATCTTTGTCTCATCTAAATTTGTGCGTGGAAATGTTTAAGCACAGAAGAAAAAGAAATTCATTTGCAACAATTTTAATGTGTAAAATGCTCGATGCAGTTATCGACAAAAATGGCAACATGAAATTATTACATATGTTGCAAATGAGTGAAAGAGAAAATGTCCAAGAAGGACACATTGCATATTAGATTTTGCCATGAAAGTCTTATAAACAAATGTCCTCAAAGGACAAATTGCACATTGTGATTGCATCGTGAATCCCTAAATGGGTGAAAAAATGATTTTGGTATAGCTAACCAATTACACTTTATATATATATATATATATATATATATATATATATATATATATATATATATATATATATGTATATATATATATTGGTTCGAATGATTAACACCCTTATAAGTGGTGTGATTACCGTTCAATTAAAGTCTACTAGCGCTAGTAGGATCATACGCTCATCATATTACTTATCTCATTCGATGAAATGATTCGTCTTAAAGACGATGTAGGGGGACACTTCAACACCAATATCATGAGAATACTTCCCAGTTATACTGGCATAAATGAAATGCATATTTGGTTGAGAAAATCATACAATTATATGGTAGCTACCAAGACCATTATAAATCGAACCGTTATGTGCCAATAAAGAGTTGATTGGCAAATAAATCATGGTTAGCTTGCTCTAATAGAGAAAAAATTGAGACCATTAGTTCTCAATTTTGTTGTTGTACGATATAATATCTTAAAGAACTGAAAATTCTTTTCGAGTGAATATTCATGTATCAAATTGAATGTTAATATTGAGTTTAAAAATAAAGTGGACAAGTAGTCCTCAATACTCCCTCCACAATGTGAAACTCAAAACCGCGCATTTTGTCCATGTAGGACATTTTATTGAAATAAATAATGACCTCAAGCACATAAAGTATTATATTATGACAAACTTTATTGATGCAATATAGAAAATTCTCTAAAAGAGAAAAATACATGGTACATGAAAAGATATGGATCTCTACAAGAGATCGTACCCACAAAGGCTACAATCCCCATTTATATCAATATAATTCTCTAAGGAGAATCCGGTACCGAAAAATGAAATAGAGCTCTTGATTGATTATAAAGAAATATGGGGAGTACTAAAGATGTTATCGAATAACTATATGTACAATTAATTTTAGGGTAAATAGCACTTAACCCCCTTGTGGTTTGGACATTTTGCACATGACCCCCTTATGGTATGAAATTAGGCACATAACCCCCTTTTGGTTTTAACATTTTGCACATGACCCCTTATGATATGAAATTAGGCACATAACCCCCTTGAATAGAAAATTGGAAAATACTAAATTAAGGGTAATTTAGTCTTTTCCAATTTTCTATTCCAGGGCGTTATGTGCCAAATTTCATACCAAAAGGGGATCATGTCCAAAATGTTAAAACCACAAGGGGGTTATGTGCCTAATTTCATACCATAAGAGGGTCATGTGCCTAATTTCATACCATAAGGGGGTCATTTGCAAAATGTCCAAACCACAAGGGGGTTAAGTGCTATATACCCTTAATTTTATAATGTGAAGAGCTTGAAGCTCACACATTTTAATAGATGCCGACATCTAATTGGTCATTAATATATGCATTTACCAATGCATCTAACCATGAGTATTTGAAATTATTAAAGAAATGAATTGTACATTGACTTGAAGTCAACACATATAAGTTGTAGAGCCTTTAGTACAAAAGTGGGTAAAATCATTGCGGTAAATTTGAATGCCTTTTGAAAATATAGTTTTATGATGCAATTACTTTATCATGGTATTCAATATTACTTGGCATGCATCATATGGATGCAATTAACGCATATTTATATGGATCATAAAATTAATTCAAAATGCTTGAAGCATATAATGAGAGGTCTCATGAGTTAGTTAATACCATGTTTACAAAAGGAATAATCAAATGAATTTATTTCCATTATCATTTGAGGAGACTTAAATATTGTGGAGACTCATATATCTCATGTCGAAATCAAGGGGAGCGTGATCAGCAACGGCAACGTTGTACTCTTTTTCCTTCGTCCAAGTTTTTGTCCCATAGGGTTTTCTTGGCAAGGTTTTAATGAGGCAGTGCTACGCTCGCAAGATTTAAATGGATATGTACTCTTTTCTCCTTCGTTTAGGTTTTGTCCCATTAGGCATATTCCATTGATGGTGGACATCCAATGGGGAGTGTTATGAATTCTAGAAGGTGTGGATGACCACCATTACTCACCATCATCAAGCACTATCACTCTCACCATTATCAGACCATAATACCTATTGATGATCCCATTATGGCCTTGTAACTCATGACCTTTGAGAGGTCTTCTAGCTTTATATATAGAGTACTATGTCATGTATTTTCAAACT